>JBBPBX010074958.1:0-17458 GCA_038048925.1 Garcialebias charrua
TGTTCTTGCGTTCTTAAAAATAAACGCTCACAACGCTTTACGTTTCTTGCGCTCACAACGATTTACGTGTTCTTACGTTAAAAAAAAAATAAACGTTCACAGCGTTTTTCGTGCTTCTTGCGCTCAACTTTCCTACGGTCCTTGAACGCGCCTCGTATTAGTTTTACCCCGGCTTAAATCTTTCAAACTTGAAAGGAGATTTTTACTTTACCTCCCAGCCTTCCTGTTGGTTCGTGGAATATTGTCGATGCTGGCTCTCCCGCTGTGAGGACCGAAACGTCCTTTTCGTCTCTGAAGTCTACTCGAGGAAGAGGAGCAGGTCTAAGAGACCCACGGTTCCGGAGTCCCGTTCGGTCGTCTCCAGCAGGTGGTCCAGTCACACGCAATATCCTGTTCGTGACGCCAAATTGTGGAATAAACTTTTGAATAACGAGGCAAGGCTGTCATAAACGAAGTTCAAGTTCAAAAGATTTAATAATCTTGCAAGATGAGAACAGAAACAATACAGGTACGGAAGCTGTCTGGGTCTGCTCTGAGCTCAAGGTGTAACACAGCATGGTTAAAAACCCTCGCGCAGGAGGAACAAACTTTAGGGAGGAACAGGGTGGTACAATGAGTGGAACGAGGAGGTGCTCATCTGTCACAAGGTGGAAACTGCTGATAGCACATGGAAAATGAGCATTCATCACTTTCTTCATAATGCAAGTGTTTTTAGACTAAAAACGAGAAGGTCACATTTCAGTCAGCGGATAAAATGAGGAACATGACATTAAAATGAGGAACAAATGGTTGGTTTCACACAGATGGTCACAAAGATGCACAGAGTCAGCAGATTTAAGATGGTCACAAGCTGCATAAAGTCATTTGGAGTGCATGAGGTGAAAAGTTTAATACAGGAGTTTAATTATGAGTTTAATACCTGAGAGTGTATGATTTTACTTTACAAAGTATCTCAGGGTTTTATTCACGAGTGAGAGAAGAATGGAGCGTGAGACTGACAGACGGATTGGTGCTGCGTCTACAGTGTTACGGACTCTGTACCGGTCCGTTGTGGTGAAGAGGGAGCTGAGCTGTAAGACAAAGCTCTCTGTTTACCGGTCGGTCTACGTTCCTCCCCTAAAGACTCCAGTATACTCGCACGTCCTGTCAGCCGCACAGAAACTGTGCGCACTATGCGCAGAGGGTTGAGACTTCATACTCAAGAGTCCACCCTAAGCGGCTGCAGACTAGCTCCGCAGGAAAAGGGTGTTCACCTTCAGGACAAATTGAGGTTGCCAATTGGTCATTTGCTGACACGTCTACTGGATTGATTGACATGTCGCAAAAAAAGAAAGAAAAAGAGAGCTGGCAGCTCTAGCTGCAGCGTTGTTCTGTGTTTATATGTTGTTAATAAAAAGATCTAGAAAATAAATAAAAACAGGAAGTGCTAGTCCTGCAGCCCACACATCAGACCAGCCCACCAGGAAATCTCCAGGCCCTCCCGCAGCCACGCTGGACCTGAGTTTAATTCTCTCGAGACAAATTTCTTAATTTCTCACCATTTCAGTCATGGAGTCAGCGGAGGAGGAAGAGATCACTTGACTTCTGGCAAAAAAACAAAAGAAAAGGCCAGATCAAGGATGAAGAAGGGGAATTTAATACATTGGTGTCACATACAGTCTATCGCCGGACGGTTTATTGTGCGACACAGTTTGCTTTGCACAGACACGACTCTGATCCGGTACACGCGGACTGACGTTTGCACAAGTCCACTGGAGGTTTAAGCTATGGTCATGAACTCTGGATAGTGACAGAAAGAATGAGGTTGTGGGTTGAAGTGAGTTTCCTCTGCAGGGTAGATGGACTCTCCCTTAGAGACAGAGTGAGAAGTTCAGTTATCAAGAGAGAACCGCTGCTCCTCCACATCAAGAGGAGCCAGTTGAGGTGGTTCATCTGGTCAGGATGCTTCTTGGGCGCCTCCCTAGAGAGGTGCTTTGGGCATGTCTGACTGGGAGGAGACCTCGGGGAAGACGCAGGACACACTGAAGAGACTTTGTCTCTCTGTTGGCCTGGGAACACTTTGGAGTCCTCCCAGAAGAGCTGGAAGAGGTGAATGTGGAAAGAAATGTCCTGGACCTCTCTGCTCAAGCTGCTGCCTCCGAGACCCGACTTAGAACAAGTGGAAGATAAGAAATGGATGGAAGTTTTAAAAAATTTTAAAAATACAACTTGAGGATGACTCTCAGCTACCACACACCATATTTTATATTAGTATCTTTCAAATTGTATATCTGTGGCAGCCATCTTGATTAGGACTCGGATCGGTCCACTGAAACATCCATCCATCCATTATCTTTTACCCGCTTCTTCCATTTTGGGTCACGGGGGTCGCCGGTGCCCATGTCCAGCAATCACAGTGCGAGGGACGGGGTACACCCTGGACAGGTCGCAAGTCCATCACGGGGCCACATAGAGACAAACGAGACTAGACAAACAATCGTTCATTCTCTCTCACCTAGGGTCAATTTAGAGTCACCAATCAGTCTAACATGCATGATTTTGGACTGTGGGAGGAAACCGGAGTACCCGGAGGAAAACCACGCATGCACGGAGAGAACATGCAAACTCCACCCAGAGGGGCCCCCCGGACCAGGATTTGAACCAGCAACCTTCTCGCTGAGAGGCAGCAGCTCTACCAGTTATGCCACCGGGCTGCCCCACTGAAACATATTTTGCAAATAACACAAACAAACAAACACGCACTTTTATTATTCGAGGGCACTAAGTGATGTGGTGAAATTAAAAAGTTAAAAAGCCTGCAGCTGAGATCATTAGTAAATTTTGTTTTGTTTCTGCACACACACTCAAGGTAGAACAGGGTCAGTTCATCTATTCACACTGTGCAACACACACACACACACACGCGTGTAGTCCTACACACAGGATCCTTGTTAAACCAAAACATTCCTTTCAGCTCAGGTTCAGGCACATCCCCCTAATAGAGGGGTTTGTGTTTTATTCATAGGCCCTTCTTTGGAAATATGGCGCTTTATAACGATCAACCCAGCACTCGCTGAGCCCTTTTTTCTCCTCGCTGCATTGTCCCTCCAGTGTTGCTTTGGAACGCAGGGGATTGTAATTTAAATGGCTTTCGAGAACTCCTAATCCACCGGAGGCACATCAGTCACACAAAGGTAGCTCGAAAAGAGCCGGTGGATTCCTGCGAGCACAGAGGAAGTCTTAAATCTGAAGCTTGATTTAAATACCACAGCAGTGACTTGTTAAAGAATTGATTTTGACTTGTGCGTGTATAAATGGCCCTTGATCAAGTGCGATGGACCCAGGTGGCTAAAAAAAATAAACTAATACACCGTGACAAAGGACGAGGACAAACAGGGCTTCTGTGATTCTTTTTGCTTTTGTGCAGGCTGAAAGAGGAGGAAAGGTGTTTCCACTCCATTCAGACACGCTGCGTACACAAAAGATGGCTGCAGTGAAGCGACAGAACAAATCGTAGGAAGATAAGCCTTTAATTTGGATGGATTTGGTGTTTTCCAGGGTTTTATTCTGCACATTTTGTTGGCTTTTAACTGAAAAATGTTCAGGAGATGCGTGCAATGACTTTAATACTTTAAAAAAACTTTATTCACAAATAAAACCCCTAATAATATACACTGAGATCTCTGCAAATACTTCAAAAATGTTCTCATTGAAAAAGTTTTTTGCATATGTCTGCTAATACAACTACGGCTAATGCTAATGCTGCTACTGCCAATACTATTGTGAGGGATGCTAAACACTAGTGGTGAAACACTGGCTAATACTGCTAATGTTAATTCTAGTCTAATGCTCATTTTATTTATAAGCAAATGTTTTGTAAAATTGTGCTAAACTTGTTATTTTTGGCCTTTAGCCAGTTTTTAGGTTTAATCTAGCTATTAGCTACTTTTATCTAGCATTTCGGGGCCGAAGTGGTGTAGAGGCAGGGCAGCCGGCTCAGGACCGGAAAGTCTCGTGTTCGATCCCCGGTCACTGCATACTTCGTTGTGTCCCTGGGCAAGACACTCAACCCCGAGTTGCTCCCGGTAGGACAGGATGGCGCCTTGCATGGCAGTCTACCGCTACCGGTGTATGAATGGGTGGATGAATGGGTGGATGGCTGGTACTGTGAAGCGCTTTGGGGCCCCTCATATGGGGCTGGAAAGCGCTATATAAGTAAGCTCCATTTACCATTTTTTACTGTTAGCTAACCTTTTGATGATTTTAGTGAGCAATTTTCCACTTTTGAGGTTTGACAGTGTTTCACAACGTTTAGCTTTTGCTAGTGTTTCACTGCTTTCAAAGTGTTTTGTTAGTGTTTCACTACTTTTTGCTAATGTTTTACTACTATAGCTTTAGCTAGTGTTTCACTGTTTTTAGCTTTTGCTAGTGTTTCACAACTTTTAACTACTGTATAGCTTTAGCTAGTGTTTCACTGCTTTTAGCTTTTGTTAGTGTTTCACTACTTTTAGCTTTTGCTAGTGCTTCACTACTTTTAGCTAATGTTTTACTACTTTAGCTTGTGTTTCAGTACAGTACTTTTATATTTAGCTAGTGTTTCACTACTTTTTCAAGGATTCAATTATTCAAGGTTCTTTATTGTCATTTGCATCACATGTGGTACATGAGGTAGAATGAAATTGTGTACAGGGTCCCAGTTACATCAAACAAAAATATAAAATGTAAAAGAAAAACAGTAATAAGGTCTAAGACACGAACTAAGAAAAATGTTAAACTAAAAATACACTAAGCACTGATAGTATAAAAACAATACGCTGAACAGCAGCACGAACATGAGTCTGAATGAACACAGCATTATCAAACGGATCAGCAGCAACATGATATTTCACAGTGATTATTCTGGTTAGATATTCATGAGTCTAACAGCCTCAGGGTAGAAGCTGTTCCTCAGTCTAGTGGTTCTACACTTAATGCTCCTCAACCTCCTTCCTGAGGGGAGTGGGGCAAAAAGTGTGTGTGCTGGGTGAGTGTGGTCCTTCATGATGCAGGTGGCTCTCTTCCTGCATCTGGAGGTGTAAATGTCTGTGATGGTGGGGAGACTGACTCCAACATCTTCTGTGCAGCCTTCACCACTCTCTGCAGAGCTTTCCTCTCTGCAACTGTGCAGCCTCCATGCCACACGTTGATGCTGGAGCACAGGATGCTCTCCACTGCACACCTGTAGAAGGAGGTGAGGACTGGGCTTCCCAGAACAGCTTGTCTCAGCCATCTGAGGAAGTAGAGTCTCTGATGTTTCTTGATCAGGCTGGTGGTGGTGTTGGTCCAGCTGAGGTTGTTGTTCAGGTGCACACCCAAGTACCGTATTTTCTGGCCGATAAGTTGCATCAGTCCAATTATGTCCAATAAAGTGGAAAAATCCATAAATATGTTGCGTCGCCCTATAAGTGGCATCTATTATGCGTCACCGCTGACGCGTCGCGTATGTTACGTGTCAGCGGTGACAACCCGGAAATGGCCACAAGAGCGTGCACGGTAGGACTTTAACAAGATTAACACTTAAAAACAATTATTTTTTTGCTGAAAATTATAGCAAAGATGTGTCTAAGCTGAACTTTTCCTTAATAAATACACGTACCGGTCAATCAGCTGAATTTTTAAAAATAGTTTCGCTACGTCGGTGCTGCGAAGCATGCACGTGCAGCGAGCGGATGCACTTCATTTCTTTAAAATTTAACAAGATATACACCTTATAAAAATATATATGTTAGCTGACATTATAGCAAAAGTGTTTCTGAGCTTAACTTTTCCTTTAAAAATTAACATAATGTTCAAATCAGCTGGATTTAAATTATTTCGCTTTGACGGGCTTCCAAAAGTGCGCGCGCTGCAAAAATAAATTGTAAATAAATCGAATTTTAGCTCAAACATCTCCTACAGCTAAAAGGTTGTAAATGTCCATCCAGTGATTACTTTCTGTAAGTTTAATCAAAATCTGTCCTGTGGTTCTTGACCTATTTTGCATTGCTAACAGTAAAACACTGAGCTAACAGTAACCGTGTTTCCATCCATTTTCATTTCGAATTTTGAGCTAATTTTTGAAATCTCGCAAATATGTAAATACAAATTAATGCGAAGCAGAAGTGTTTCCATCAACTGGCTTGAATCGCATCTACCGGGCCACGCACAGCGTCATTACGTCAGACGTCAGCGTCATTACGTCAGACGTCAGCGTTACGCATGTCTACAGTAAACAGGAAGTAGCGGTTGAAAACAGAACCCGGCCACACATCTCGTCAAAATGGAGAGAATATTTCAGGTACGTGTTGCTATCGGGCAAGTTGTATTTATTCTGTCATGCCAACTAGTTTTAGCGATGTTACATGTTGTCCGGAGCGGAAACAGCTGAACGTCACGTGACGTGAATGTTCGCTACGGCAGAACTGAGTCGGCAAATCTGTTTCCATCTGTCGTTTTGCGCATCTGCTCATTTTCGAAGATCCCAAAAACCACCTCAAGCGAGCGTATAAACTTTTTGGCGAATTTGAGGAAGTAAATTCAGATTTTGCCATTTCCATTAAGCTTTTCTGCTGCGATACTTCAAAATGCGCATCTAGAAACCTTGATGGAAACACGGCTAGTAGCTCATACCTCCAGAGAGCAGGAGGCCGTGCTGCGACAGAGTGAGTCAGAGCAGAGGAGGCTGCCGTCGGACAAATGAGCTGGGAATGGTCGACTCTCTGGAAGTATCAGACCTCCAGAGAGCAGGAGGCCGTGCTGCGACAGAGTGAGTCCGACCAGAGGAGTCTGCCGTCGGACAAATGAGCTGGGAATGGTCGGTGGACCCTAGCGGCCGAAAGTGGTACTGCTCCATTTTTTTCATCAGAATGAATGGAAACAATCATATCTCTGCCAAAAAAATTGGTCTAAAAATATGGGAAAATGTATAAATGTCGCTTCGCCCTATAAGTCGCAGGGCATGCAAATTAGGCAAAAAGGTGTGACTTGTAGACTAGAAAATACGGTACTTGTAGCTTTTACCTAGCCTGGCCCTCGCCATTCCTACGCAGCTCCGCTCAATTCTCATTTCCCTTCACTGCTGGGTCTGGGACTTGTCCCATAGACAAGGATATCTCCGGTAGGTTTTGACCGGACCAATCAGAGAACAGAAGGCGGAGTTTTGAACGACGTCGACTGACGTCGTCATTCAAAATGGCTGCCGCCACGAAGGAATTTTCAATAAAACAAGGTAAAAAACTATTATTTCTCTGCTGATAAAAAATGTATTTCTTAGCTAACGTTATATCAGAAGTGTTCCTGAGCAATCAGAGAGCAGAAGGCGGAGTTTTGAACGACGTCGACTGACGTCGTCATTCAAAATGGCTGCCGCCACGAAGGAATTTTCAATAAAACAAGGTAAACTATTATTTCTCTGCTGATAAAAAATATATTTCACCGCTGACGTTATATCAGAAGTGTTCCTGAGCTTAACAGTTCCTAAATCAATTCACGAAATGGTCAAATCTGCTGGATTTAAATAGTTTCGGTTTGACATTTTCCAAACAGCCTCGGGTGCGCTACGAAAATAAATGATAAAAAATCGAATTTTATCTCAAATGTTTCATCTAGGCCAACAGTCAGTAAATTAGAGACATATAATTACACACTGGTAGCAGAAAAAATATCCACCGAGTGGTTTCTGAGCTTTTTATCTGAATAGCCTGGACCTCGCCAGGCTAAACTAACAAAACTCCGCCTTCTGTTCTCTGATTGGTCCATTCAAAAATCTAACGGAGAAATCGCTGTCTATGGGAGAGATGCCAGACCCTAGTACAAAGCGAAGTGAAGGACATGGGTCTGGTATCAACCAGGCTAGCTTTTACCTAGTGTTTTACTTCTTTTAACTTTAGCTAGTGTTTCACTGCTTTTAGCTAGTGTTTTCATACTTTTAACTAGCCTTTTGCTTGAGCTCAGTTTCAGTTCAGACTAGCATCACTGCTGCTTTACACAGAAGATGACAGCTTTGATTGGTCTCATTTCATTAGAGGACAGGAACTTGGCCAATGATTAGCTGGTTGATCCAAAAGTTATAGAAATAATCAAAGCAGCTCTTTCTAAACTTTTTACCTCCATGGTTTTAATAAGCATCAACTGCCCAAAAAAAATACAAGTGATTGAAGAAAAACTATAATTAATAGCATTTAAACTGTGTGAAGCCCCTGTTCTGTCTGATTTCTTCCATTTTCAAACGCCAACCCACCACCACGACTCCATTACTGCACTTTCAACAGGATTATGATAAATAGTGTCCTGTAATCCAAGGAGTTGTACAATGAGCCTGAGGGAGTCAAACCCAAACACAGAATATTCTCCACTAAATGTACAATAATTAAATTAATACTCTGCTAAAACTTGTGCTTGGTGTGCTGCGGTGGCGGCAGCTCTGCCAGTAAAAATGAGCCGTTTGAGTACACACTTAAGGCCCAAGAATTACGGTCCAAGCTGCAGCTGTGAAGGCTTGCGATAGAGTTAGTTAATGTTTAGCCAGAAAATGTATAATTGCAGACTTCCTCCTAATAAACTGTTCCAGAATGCAGACCACAATCCTCCTCCTGTAATGTTATTATCTTCAGGCTGCAGGGATCGACTCCCTCTCTGCCTTCTAACACAAACACACACTTACAGTAACGCTCACAAAAACCTTTAACCGTACGGGTTAAACAAACTAACTTAAAACACGCTCAATCAGTGTTTTGGACAGTGAGGAGTAACGTGAAACTGTGGGATTAAAAAAGTTATTTCACATTTTACCCTGCAACTGCACACAAGCTCCGTTTTAGGAGAAAGTTAATCTGTCTTTTTTTTTTTACTTCTCAAAGTTATAATAAACTTCTATACGTGCAACGCTCTGGCAGCAGAGTAAAAAAAAAGAGATGAATTAGCTCATAAATGCATCTAAATCAAAGCACATGGGTACATTTTTTTACATAAACAGACTCAATAAAAACTGAACAAACTAACTTTTTATTTCTAAAAGCAGTGGGGAGAACTGCCTAAAGCAAGGAAAAGTATTACATTCAGGCATGGGTCCAACTACAAGTGTGTGTGTGTGTGTGTGTGGGGGGGGGGGTGTTGGATGCCTCTAATTGAGACATGAGTCATGAGTCCCCCCCCCCATAGGTGGTACAAGCATCATGTTCTTGAGGGTGAAACGGTTGTTTTCCATTCTCCTTGTGTTTATAAATGCGTGTAATAAAAGACGATTTCAAAGGGAGCTACTGTATACCTATTTTTAATACAGGTAGTCCTCGACTTACGACATTTTTCAGATACGAACGCCCTCCCATTGAAAAGCATTGTTTATGCGCCTTTTACACCAAAAAAATACGGTACCGAAACTCACCGGAGGACAGCAGGAATTTACAGGAGGTTTACAGCAGGGAGGGGGGAGAGTAGCTTCAGGCAGACCGGAGCAGAGGAGGTTAGGAGGGCGGGTTTTGTCACCAGACGGCAGAAACAGCGGAGCTGAACCGGAGGAGGAAGAGCTAACATGCTAAAAGACCTTGCTGTAAACAGTCTGGACCGCGCAAACTACAGGCAACCTCAGATGTTGGAGGGACATCGAGCTAACATGCTAACAGGCGGAGGAAGGCCTCACCAGTTCCCAGTAAGAAATTAACTCTTTTTTCACTTCATTATGGCTCAGAATGTATGTGTTTTTTGATAATTATGTAGGGTACTGTGTTAGGATAGGCTAAGTGCTTGGTAAAATACAGTACTGTACGTATGAGGTGCCGTTTGGACGTATTTTCTGACTTACGTCGATTTTCGAGTTCTGACGCGACACAGGAACGGCTCTCCGTCGTAACCCGGGGACGACCTGTATTCAGAAAAAATAAAGTTATAAACTAGTCCGGCCGGGTTTGTTGTCACTGATTCTGTTCATAAATTTCATGGACAGAATTTCTCGGTGCAGCCAGGAGGTGGAGGGAGTCTGGTTCGGTGGTCTCAGGGTTCCATCTCTGCTCTTTGCAGATGATGTGGTCCTGTTGGCGTCATTGTGCCGTGACCTTCAGCTCTCACTGGAGCGGTTCTCAGTCGAGTGTGAAGCAACTGGGTTGAGAATCAGCACCTTCAGATCTGAGGCCGTGGTCCTCAGTCGGAAAAGGGTGGATTGTTCTCTTCAGGTCGAGGGTGAGGTTCTGCCTCAAGTGGAGGAGTTCAAGTATCTCGGGGTTTTGTTCACGAGTGAGGGAAGAATGGAGCGTGAGATTGACAGACAGGATTAATGCAGCGTCTGCAGTATTGCGGACTATGTGCCGTTCCGTTGTGGTGAAGAGGAGCTGAACTGTAAGGCAGAACTCTGTTTACTGGTTGGTCTACGTTCCTACCATCACCTCTGGTCATGAACTCTGGTAGAGACTGAAATAATGAGATTGTGGACACAGGAGGTTGACATGAGTTTCCTCTGCAGGGTAGCTGGACTCTCCCTCAGAGACAGGGTGAGAAGTTCAGTTATCAGGAGAGACAGAATCACTGCTCCTCCACATCCAGAGGAGCCAGTTGAGGTGGTTTGGGCATCTGGTAAGGATGGTCCCTGGGGAGGTGCTTCAGATGTGTCAGACTGAGAATAGACCCTAGGGAAGACCCAGGACACTGGAGAGACTATGACTTGGTTGAGCTGGGAACACCTTGGAGTCCTCTTGTATACACTTTGTATTACTGGAAAACTTGACTTATTCTAAATAAAGTTATTGAGCTTTCATATTATTTATTGTCAATCATAATATTCAATATCTATGTAATCAATTTCACCCCATTATAAAACACTTAAGGTGTTCACTGCTTGGTGGGGAAACAGTTTGCTGGAACTCCTCTGACTGATGATGCCCTCTGGATGGAGGGTGAAACATTTCTATAAAAAAGAAACTGTCCAGGTGACCCAACTGACAATTACTGGATTTGGTACCTGGATTATTGAGCATGAACTTGCCCGTTATAAACAGTTTTACACTTTAAACAGAATACAGAGTTGTGAACGGTTGATTTATTATTTCTAATAGATTTACAAAAATAAGAAAATGGCACAAACGAATTGTGTGGCCGTGACCTTTAAAGTCAGAGAAATAAAATTATTGCAAATACTGTTTGTAAAGCTAATTCCTTGAAAATCAAACATTGTTATCCATCTTCACGCATCATAGATTAGGATTATATTTTCACCTCAGCGCTCAACAGGCACCGATTATCTTTAAAACAGGACTTTTTCTTGTGCTTTGCTGAAGATGACATTACAGATGGACAGCCGGGAGAAGAAGATATCGTTAAGGCCGTTGAAGGAAAAACACGAACACGCCGTCGAAGATGTTCACAGCAGCAGGAAATTTCACACATACCAGCCAAGCCGCAACAGGCGAGCGCCGTCACTAAAGGTCAGCAGCAGAGCCAGTGATGCGTCACGGTTTTCATACTTTTACACACAACTGAGTTCAAACTAAAACGTCTTTCATTTTGGTTTTATTCGTGCTGCCTGTGAAAACCATTTTAATATCACGACAAATCATCATTAAACACTAATTTGTGGCTAAAGCTCTTCAGAACGCTGCAGCTCAGGAAGAATTTCTGCTTTTAGATTTCACCGGGAGGGAATAAAGTATAAAACTGAATATCTGGTTAGTTTTCATTCTTACCACAAAGCAACGCTAAACGTCTCCTTTGGGGCTGAGGTTGGCTGACGTAGCTTGCGTTCATGAATGCCGCTTAAAAACATCTATTTAAAATCCCATTTGGGGTGGAAATATTTCATACTGTAGTATTTTTACATTTTACATGGGCCGTTATGTCATGCTGGAGCGAGCGTTGCAGCTGGGTCCTTCATTTTCCTCCGAGACGTGGTTTCTGCATTTGCTTTGCTGTAATAAGGCCGAGCGTTTGTCTCAAAGATTGCGCAATTTAATGCATAAAGAAATTGATTATTTAAACATGAAGAGCTGTGTAAACAGCAAAAATGGCTCCCGTGTGGACACCACGCAGGTTTCAAGTTCATTTAAAGTGCTGGAGCTGGTTGTCAGTGAAGATTACCAAAGCAATGAAATGCTTTGTTTTTAACAAAATATCAGAAAAATATAGTCTGGGAATAATTCCAATAGTTTGTGCTTTTCTACCATTAAAACAAACAAACAAACAAAACAGGTGTTTAAACAAAAAGCAAAATTGAGTTTTAAGCAAGGACAGGCACGCCCTTTCAGAAATTCATTTTGTTCTACTAATGAACCTTCGCTGCTCATCAGTTCTGTAAAACGTCAAGCCATATGCCTGAGTCGATGCAGAGGTAGTCACAGAGCTGAGTTGGTGTGTATGCAGGATGGTTTAGGTCGTGCACGCTACCCAGTGACTCCTGAATGTCTCTGGACAGTCAAGAGGTTCTAAGTTTTCTTGCATGAACTGTTGAAGGATGGCACGGTGGTGCAGTTGATGGAGCTGCCGCCTCTCAGCAAGAAGGTTTCCGCCTCAAATCCCGGCCTTTCTTTTTTTTCTTTTTTCTTTTTTTCATTTCAGATTTTTATTCATTTCAGATTTAAAACACACACACACACAAAAAAATTTTTTTACAAAACCACATGAGAAAAATAAACAATGCATAAAATGAAAGGCAGCAGAAGAAGAAAAAAATCTTATCATATCTACCCCTTCTTCGAACAAAATCAATTCAAACAACAATCATCTATAAATACTATAACATAATAAATAATTCATTACAATTTTCCATATATAGTACCTTTGATATAAACTAATGTATATGTATTTCTTCAAAAATTTAGTCTTAATCATTTTTTTGAACATAGGCATTGACTTTACTGTTTTAACATCGTTTTCCAAACCATTCCACAGACTTATTCCCTGAATTAAAGTTGACCGACCCTTTAAACTAGTTCTGTACTGTGGCTTTACAAAAATGTCTATTCCCTTAAGATTATAAGTACTATTCCTTTTTACAAAATGCGTTTGAATGTTTAAGGGTAGTGTGTAGTTCTGAGCTTTATACAATACTAAAAGAATATTATAGTCAACCAAATCATAAAACTTCAATAATTTCAATTGATAAAATAAAATACTAGATGGATGACAGTAATACCATGATGCATGCTCAATAATCCAGGTAGAAAAATCTAAAAAAGCTAAGTCTGGCCCTCTGGACATTCAAAAAACAAAACAAAGCAAAAAAATATATATATATATATTATTTTGCTTTGTTTTGTTTTGTTTTTTGAATGTCCAGAGGGCCAGACTTAGCTTTCTTTTGGATGACAGTAATGTTTTCTTGTAATAATTCTTATAGCTCTTTTCTGTAAAATAAAAATAGGCTTGGTTATGGTTTTACACGCTATTCCCCAAACATCTATACAATAATTTAAATGTGGGACTATAATTGTATTATACAACAAATACAAGGCTTTATCATTCAATAAATCCCTAACTCTAGACAGCACTGCGGTGGACCTAGATATTTTTGTTTTCACAAAATGTATGTGCTGTTTCCATGACAACTTATCATCAATAATTACACCCAAAAACTTCACCTTTCTGGGTGGAGTTTGCATGTTCTCTCTGTGCATGCGTGGGTTTTCTCCGGGTACTCCGGTTTCCTCCCACAGACCAAAAACATGCATGTTAGACTGATGGTGACTCGTCTCTAGGTGAGAGAGTGAATGGTTGTTTGTCTAGTTTGTCTCTGTGTGTCCCTGTGATGGACTGGAGACCTGTCCAGGGTGCCCCCCTCCTCTCGCACAGTGATGGCTGGATACGCCTGTGACCCCCGTGACCCGAAAAGGAAGACGCTGGTAAAGATAATGAGGAAAAACTCTCCTGTTACTTGAATTTTAAATAAAAAATTTGCACAATTTTCTCTTCAGAGCAGTCGCGGACGTCTCAAGCCCTTCGAGTTTGTAGCAGTGGTCGTCAACCTGTCTCATTAAAGTGAGAGCTGTATGTCGACAGTGGCACAGAAACTCCTTTGACAGAAAACAGGGCTAAACAACGCAGCCATGTGCCTCGCTGGTCACAAACCCTCTGAATTCAGTGAGATCGCAAACTGAAAATCTGCCTAGTTTCTTACAGTTTTACCTCAGTTCAGAGTCACCGGCGTCTCAAATAGTCACGACGCAGTAAAATACTGTCTTAGACTAGACGCTTAAAAAAGAAATCTGTCAACGCGTAAGAACGTTGTAGGTACTTTGAACAATTTAAGCATATTAGTGGAAGAAAACAAAAGTTTAGAATTTTGTGAATAAACATGCCTCATAGTCAATGCAGAGGTAGTCACAGAGCTGAGTGGGTGTGTGGGTGCATGGCACTGCTCTATCCTCCAAATCTAGTTATTTAAATAAAAAATAAAAAAACAGCAACTGCTACATTAAGGTACAACCAAAGTGTGAAAATAGCATCAAGTAATATTCATAAGAACGACGTGATGCAGATTTTCACACCTGACAATTCAGAAATGCTCATTTTAACTTTTAGTTGTCAGCTGACAAAGTTTTGAAGCAGACCTGACTTTTTCTCAAATCATAGCAAACGTTGTCACAAGACAAGCCAACATCATCAACACATGCACATATTGACATATCAGATCCAGTGCAAACCAGATTATTAAACAAATGTGGCCAAGACTTCAGCTTGAAGAGGAGGAATGAACTAAATGTATGCATGTCCTGATCTGAGCATTGATGCTTCAAGTCATTTAAGCAAACAGAAAAACAAGCAGGTGGTAAATTTCAACCCGATGGCTTCTGATGCCAAAGTTCAACTTCCACTGGAGAATAATAACAATAATAATAATGAATTCCATTTATAATGCACTTTTCATTAATAAAAATCTCAAAGTGCTACAAAGTGTAACAAAGCAAAGATCAAAATAAAACAAGTGATAAAATCAATAATAATATCGACTAAGATCAAAGATAAAATCATGTGGATGCAGATTAGGCTTGCTTAAAAAATAAATAAAATAAAACAAGTGATAAAATCAAGTAAAATCAATAATGATATCAGCTAAGATCAAAGATAAAATCATGTGGAGGCAGAATAGGCTTGCTTAAAAAGAAAGGTCTTTATGCTGCTTTTAAAGTCAACCAGTGACTGTGGAGCTCTCAGGTCGTCAGGGAGGGAGTTCCACAGGCGGGGGGCAGCCACACAGAATGCTCGGTCTCCCATGGTCCTCAATTTGGTCCGAGGAATATGAAGTAAATTACTGTTCTGTGATCGTAGAGACCGGGTGGATGAATATGGTGCAAGAATGTCCTTTAGATAGTCAGGTGAAGTGCCGTGCAAGCATTGATGGGTAATGAGAGCAGTTTTGTACTGAATTCTGTAGGTGACAGGAAGCCAATGGAGGTTATGGAGAATGGGTGTAATATGTTCAAATTTACGAACTCTCAACAGAATCCTTGCTGCACTGTTTTGAATGTATTGAAGTTTCTGAAGGTTTTTGCCAGGGATACCAATAAACAGGGAGTTGCAGTAGTCGAGCCTGGAGGAGACAAAGGCATGGACGAGTTTCTCAGCATCAGGAAAAGTCAGAGATGGGCGAAGTCTGGAGATGTTTCGAAGATGGAAGAAGCAGGTTTTAAACAGATGCTTAATGTGATTTTCAAATGTAAGATGAGAGTCCATTTTTATTCCAAGATTTGTAACAGAGGTGGAGAGGGGGATGTCTTGACCAGAGAAGGAGATTGTTGTTAAAGTTGATGTTTGTATCTGGTGAGGGGTGCCAATCAATATGGCCTCAGTCTTCGAGCAGTTTAATTGAAGAAAGTTCTGATTCATCCATGCCTTTATTTCCTCCAGGCAGGCAGAGAGAACAGTGAGTGAAGACGGAGATAGGGATGATGATGATGTTCCAGTCCTGATGTAAAGCTGTGTGTCGTCGGCATAGCAGTGAAAAGAAATGTTGAACTGATTAATAATTTGACCTAAAGGCAGCATGTAGAGGGAAAACAGCAGGGGCCCCAGAACTGACCCCTGAGGGACACCACAGGAGACACCGACTGTCTGGGAAGTGGCATTGCCAAGGCTAACACATTCCAGCCTATTGGAGAGGAAAGAATTGAACCAGTCCAGGACAGTGTCACAGAGACCGACCTCCACATGAAGACGGTGGAGGAGGATACTATGGTCCACAGTGTCGAAGGCTGCAGTGAGGTCAAGGAGGACAAGGATGGAGGGAGAACCAGTGTCAGCAGCCATGAGGACATCATTTGTTACTCTCAGCAGTGCAGTCTCAGTACTGTGAGCTGCTCTGAATCCAGACTGGAACTTCTCATACAGAGAGTGTTGTTGTAGGTGGTCCTGCAGCTGAGCAGCAACTGCTTTCTCCAGCACTTTGGACAGAAATGGGAGGTGGGAAATTGGGCGGTAGTTAGAAAAATTGTCGGGATCCAAATTAGATTTTTTCAGAAGAGGCCTAATGATGGCAGTTTTTAGAGGCAATGGAACATGACCAGATTGTAGAGACTTGTTTATTATTTGTGTGATTAATGGGCTTATTGCAGAGTGATTGGATTTTATGAGAGACGAGGGGAAGGGATCCAGGGCGCAGGATGAAGGCTTCATTTTCTTGAGGATGGTCTCCACCTCACTCTGAACGACTTCATCAAAGCTGCTCAGGGTCCCAGAAAGCAGACGGGTAGATGGCACACTAAGATCAGGGAGGTTGTGGAGCTGAGATCTGATAGTGTCAACTTTGTTTTTAAATGATGAGAGGAACAGGTTGCATTTTTGAACAGAGTCCTCATGAGTTTGTTTAATGGGATTAAGCAGATGAGTTATTGTGGAGAAGAGCTGTTTAGAGTTTCCAGGGCAGGTGTTGATGATGTTGGAATAATATTTGGAGCGTGCTTCTTTAAGAGAATTGGCGTACGCTTTCTGATGTTCTTTGTACGCTTGCTTATGTACCGAGAGACCAGATGATTTTACACGTCTCTCAATAGCACGGCCAGTTGCCTTCATCCTGCGCAGCTCACCAGTGTACCAAGGGGCTGAACGGGAGAAAGACACCAGTCTTGACTTCAAGGGAGCATGTAGGTCCAGAAGCTCCTGGAGAGATTGGTTGTAGTAATCCACAGAGTCATCTGCAGATGAGTGATTGACAGCGGTCAGGGCGTGAAGATCAGCAGACAAAACATCAGGGGAAATGTTTTTATAGTCACGGAACTGGATAGGTCGTTTTGGGTTAGAAGCAGGCGAAGTTGAAGGCACTTCCAGGGAGATGACCCTGTGGTCTGAGACACCCAGGTCATATACAGACAAGTTATTGATGAGTACAGTGTCTGTAATCACCAAATCCAGAGTATGCCCCCTGTTGTGCGTAGGGGCGTCCACATGTTGGGTGAGGTTGAGAGATTCCAAAAGAGACTTAAAATCTGTAGCCAGAGGGGAAGAGGAATTGTCCATGTGGATATTTAGATCGCCAAGAAAAATAGTT
>JBBPBX010074959.1:0-17458 GCA_038048925.1 Garcialebias charrua
CAGCTTTATTCATGAAAATGACCTCATCACAGCTTTATTCATGAAAATGACCTCATCACAGTTTTATTCATGAAAATGACCTCATCACAGTTTTATTCATGAAAATGACCTCATCACAGCTTTATTCATGAAAATGACCTCATCACAGTTTTATTCATGAAAATGACCTCATCACAGTTTTATTCATGAAAATGACCTCATCACAGCTTTATTCATGAAAATGACCTCATCACAGCTTTATTCATGAAAATGACCTCATCACAGTTTTATTCATGAAAATGACCTCATCACAGTTTTATTCATGAAAATGACCTCATCACAGCTTTATTCATGAAAATGACCTCATCACAGTTTTATTCATGAAAATGACCTCATCACAGCTTTATTCATGAAAATGACCTCATCACAGTTTTATTCATGAAAATGACCTCATCACAGTTTTATTCATGAAAATGACCTCATCACAGTTTTATTCATGAAAATGACCTCATCACAGTTTTATTCGTGAAAATGACCTCATCACAGTTTTATTCATGAAAACACCTTATGAACACATTTAAGGAATCCATATTATTGATTGATGCATTCTATAACTGTTTTTGAATATATTTTCTAATTTCCTTTCTTTCCTAATGATTTCAGATCTACTATTGGGTCTGTGATTCTCCATGGTTGTATGATGTGAATTTCTGTAGTTTTCTGATTTATGGTCCAACCAAAGCTTTTGAAATGGTTCTTGTCTTTTCCCAGTATGGTTTGAACACTTCTTGTGTTGGATGCTTCTGTTCAGGACCTTTTACATTTGTCCAGTAGTTTAGAGCCAACTGGTCCATTCTGGTGTTCAGTGCTGGTTCTCCCATTTCTACTAATCTTCATCCTGTATGGGTTGTTTAAAGGGGACCACAGATGCAAAATTCACTTTTTAATGTCTTCTCCAAGTCCAGACGTAAAACGAGCAGACCGCCGGCGAAGAGACCATCTGCGGGCGTGAGCTGCTGGGGACTGCTGGCTTTTAAGGACCATGGGTCCGGTCAGAGGTTGCCTCATACGGATAAATTAACTGGAAACACTCGGTGAACTTTGTGTATGTGTCTGGACTGGAGCAGCGATCGCTCCCAAAGTGCCGCATGCAACGAGCGGAGCTAAGCAGGCGGTGTGCCGGAGGAGGAAGAGCTAACATTAGCCTCGGATTCGGGTGGGCAAATGCTAAAAGGAGCAGCTAATGGCGGCGCGTACAGACGGCTTTCGGTAAGTTATCTTAAGCTGGCACTAACAGTAAGTCAAATGAGTTAAAAAAAAGAGCTAATTTTAAAACTACAACAGATTAGAGATACTGGCTCTTACAGAGGGCGGAGTTAATGTAAACAGATTTTTGAAGGGCGTGGCCTTCAGAGCTCATTATCATAAACAGCCTGTTCAGAATGGAAATGAGAAAAGCAAGAACTAAAAAAGGGGATATTTTATTATCTAAGAAGTATTTTGTGCATTAAATTGAATGAACATGGTCTGGATAGCCCACAGACATACCATATAAATTTATAAAACCAATATGTGGTCTCCTTTAAAGGCACCTGTAAACCAGGGAAGGCCAGCCTGTAGGGGGCACTAGGGGGAGGCCCTTCTGAAACTTCTGGAACTATTCAAAATTTTACATTTAAGACTTAAAAATAATAATTATAAAAATGAAATAATAAAATAAAAATATTTCGAAATATATGTATATATATTTTTAGTTGTGTAGGATAAATATTTTAGAGGTAATGATGATTTTTTTTTTTAAACTTTATTAAACAAAATGTAACAAACAGCACTTCCAAAACAGAGACAAGACTTGTAAATAGAGTCTGTTATAAAACCAGTACAAGTTACACCAAAATAAACAGAGCTACTACTTAAGAACAAACTGGAAAGAAAAAAATAAAGAATAATAAAATAGAAAATTAAAATTAAATTAAAATTTACTCAAGAGGATTCGAGAAATTATAAAATTATCCGGGGTCGGGTCGCGGGGGTAGCAGACCTAAGTAGGCAGGCCCAGACTTCCCTCTCCCCAGCCACTTGGAGCAGCTCCTCTGGGGGAATCCCAAGGCGTTCCCAGGCCAGCCGAGAAACATAGTCCCTCCAGCGTGTCCTGGGTCTTCCTCTGGGTCTCCTCCCGGTGGGACATGCCCGGAACACCTCACCAGGGAGGCGTCCAGGAGGCATCCTAACCAGATGCCCGAGCCACCTCAACTGGCTCCTCTCGATGTGGAGAAGCAGCGGCTCTACTCCGAGTCCCTCCCGGATGACTGAGCTTCTCACCCTATCTCTAAGGGAGAGTCCAGCCACCCTGCGGAGAAAACTCATTTCAGCCGCTTGTATCCGAGATCTTGTTCTTTCGGTCACAACCCAAAGCTCATGACCATAGATGAGGGTGGGAACGTAGATCGATCGGTAAATTGAGAGCTTTGCCTTTTGACTCAGCTCTCTCTTCACCACGACAGACCGGTACAGCGCCCGCTTCACTGCGGACGCTGCACCTATCCGCCTATCGATCTCACGCTCCAGTTTTCCCTCATTCGTGAACAAGACCCCGAGATACTTAAACTCCTCCACTTGGGGCAGGACCTCCTCCCCGACCCAGAGAGGGCATGCTACCCTTTTCCGGCTCAAGACCATGGCCTCGGATTTGGAGGAACTGATCCTCATCCCGGCCGCATCACACTCGGCTGCAAACCGCTCCAGTGAAAGCTGTAGATCACGATCTGATGAAGCCAATAGGACCACATCATCTGCAAAAAACAGAGAAGCGATTCCAAGGCCACCAAAACAGATACCCTTAACACCTTGGCTGCACCTAGAAATTCTGTCCATAAAAGTTATGAACAGAATCAGTAACAAAAGGGCAACCTTGGCAGAGTCCAACTCCCATTGGAAACGAGCCTGACTTACTGCCTGCAATGTGGACCAAGCTCTGACACCGGTCGTACGGGGACCTAACAGCCCATATCAAAGGGCCTGGTACCCCATACTCTCGGAGTACCCCCCACAGAACCCCCCGACTATCCAACGGACCCTCCTCTCCACAACCCCTGAATAGACCTTACCAGGGAGGCTTAAGAGTGTGTCAAGTTAGTTTTACATTGGACATTCGAGCTCTGGGGTTTCGCTGAACCGAAACAGGGAGACCGACCGCGGCCAGCTGCGTCCAGTCCGACCCGCTGTCCGATCGTCTCGTAGGAGGGACAGGCGGAGAGCGGCTGACCGTAATCAGAGTGCCCACCCCGTATTGAACAATAAAAACACACCGCTGAAGCCACGGAGCTCAAATGTTTACGGAGAAGTTACTAAACTTTATCATAATTATAGAAAATGAAGGATTTCTTACGATGAAGTTTAGCAACTTCCCAGTAAACATTTGAGCTCCGTGGCTTCAGCGGTGTGTTTTTCTTGTTCAATCTGGGGCGGGTGCTCTGATTTCGGTCAACCGCTCTCAGCCTGTCCCTCCACCGAGACGGGGACGCGGCTGGCCGGGTCGGGATGCTTGTGTTTCGGTTCAGCGAGAGTGGCGTCCCGCTGAAGCCCCGGAGCTCGAATATTCACCGATAAGTTGCTACACTTCATCATAATTAATGACCAACAGCTGTCAGCTGTAGAAAATGAAGGATTTAACAGCTTGATACTTGCAGCCAACAGTAAACAATCATAAAAAAGCATATTACTTAAAAATCATAAGAAAACTGCATTAAAAAACAAAACGAAACCTAAACAGCTGCATTATAAAACAATGTAAAATACTAAAATCAGGAACAAGTCTGTGTTGATTTATGCCAAGAACTTAGCAGATGTAAAGCTATTTAATATTCTATTTGATTCATTTATTCATTCATTTAAAAGACAAAATAAAACAAATTCATCAAAAAGAAAACATTGAATGAAAAGAGTGCAGAAAGAAGAAAAAAAATCTTATATCACCCCCTTATTCTTCTTACTTCCGCTCTCGGCAGAGCAGGTCACATCTCTTTCTGCTCCTACACCTCCCTGGTCCCCCCCCCCGCTTCTGCATTTGTCTCATCTGTAACTCTTCAGCGCTCGCTCGAACCAATTTGGAAATGGATTTATGTGCGTGGGCTGTTTCCTGGGCTATTTCCTCTATCAATACTATCGATTAAAAAAAATCCGCGAAACGCACCGGCCAGGGAGAGCCGGAGAGCCCCATCGACACGCGTGCGGTGAGCTACATTATGGACTCGAGGAGCAGGCTAATGTGTCTGACCGTTCTTTCTGTCGGGGATGTGGAATCTCTGTGGATTATTGGGATACTGGTGGCTGTTTCTGCCACTGAAGGCTGAGGAGGACCGCAGCGATCGGCGTGCTGGCGAGACTTCCTGCTCAGCGAAAATGCTTTGATCCAGGCTATGACCTTCCCAGCTGTTGTGCGAGCTGAACCGCACGGTGGGAGCAGCGGTGGCAGCCGCGGACCTGCGGTGTGTTTGGAACTCGTTTACAGCCGTCCGGCTTCAAACAGGGCACATACGGAAGGATCTTGTAGCTCGGAACCTCTCTCGATTCGGCGATTTGGACCCAGAAACAGCACCTGGACTTAAGACTGCAGTCAAAAGTACACTGTAGACTGACCTGTAAATAAATAAAGCAACTATCTAATCTGGTCTCTGAGCAACCTTGAACTGAAGGCTGTCTGCAAATCTTCTCCTGGAGCTGAAAAGCTGAAGTGAACTCGCTGCCCTCCCCCCCCCACTCCCCCCAGAGGTCTCTGTGTGTGCGTTCTCAGATGGAGCCGTGCTGTGAGACCTGCAAACTGTGCTTATCTGGAACTGATTACTCACAGACTTTACCTCCCGCCTGCCGTCATCATGCATCATGTCCTGTCTAATATGTGCTAAAAGCTGGTAGAGTTTTTTGGACTTTATCATGGAGTGTCTTGTGACAAGTTGTGATAGATTCTCTTTTCTGAATACCACGTTCTTACCCGTTTGTGTGTCTATTCCTTTTTCCATATCTGATTGTTGCAGCGCGGTTTCAAACTGCTGCGGCTCGTGCGTACATCTCTTTAAGATTGTGCGTGCGCCAATTGCATAACCTTGTACCACGGTGCATAACATGCCAATAAAGATATATTCTTATTCTATTCTATTCTATTCTATTATAATAAACATTGAACCAGTCCGGCCCTTGGCTTGTAGCACATTTGTTTTTTTGGCCCTCTGTGTATTTGACTTTGACACCCCTGCTCTAAAGGCTTGTCCCTGTCTTGCTAAGTGTCTAACAGAACTAATAATTTTTGTAAACAATGCCGTGCCACCTCCTGCTGTTTACCCCATGTGCTTGATAACTGGACAGCAACTGGGTTCTGCCGATGTGCTCTCACAGTCACATAATGATGATGAACTTGGGAGTTTTCATGCAATGTAACTTTCTGAATGGCTTTGTTCCAGTTTCTGAAGCCTGTACTAATAAATGCACCATCTGGTTTTTGTCCCAGCAGCGACTCATTTGAAAATCCTTGGCTGCAATAAAAACCACAAGACACCTATAAATGTTGGACTGTAATGCAACCAAGGAAAGTCAACAAACCATTTCTCTTGAAATGAAAGTGTTTTTCCACTATCAAGGGTTTGTTATTCGGGGGGTGAGCAGATCAACCCTGGTTTTAGGACTCTGTTCGCTGTGGTCAACATCAGAATTCAGCTGTTTGAGAGCTTATCCAGAGGGTGAGCTGATCACCCTTGGACTTAGGACTCGGGTCGCTGTGGTCAACATCTGAGGTCAGAGTTGGATCAGTGGGAAAAAAAGTCCCGAATTGGATCATATGAACAGAATCGCCCTTACAGACTGAAGGCCGCTGAAATTACAATGTGTGCCTGATGTGAAAATATTTGTAATTCTTATCTGGCTCCCTTGGAAACAGCCTTGGAAAAGGCTGGATATCTAATTTCTCCTGAGACGTGGCTACTGTGGAAAAAAGCTGTTCTTGTCTTGTCTGCTACCCCCCCCCTCCCCCGGAGAACTTTTCTATGAGCGTTATCGGAGGCATCCGGAATGTATCATGGACAGATCCTCCCTGCCTCAGTCTCAACATGCAACATGTAACTGTGCTAAATGTGCTTATGATATGGTTTTTACTGGGTCATGCGGTGTCTTGCAGACAAAATGTGATTCATTTTTTTTAATATCAACGCTGTAACCCCCATGGTTTCTTTCCCTGTTTTCCCACCTTTGACCTTCATCCTGAGACGGATGAGAGAGGCCGCGCTGAAGAACATGTCATGTGTTTTGATAAGGCAGCAGCTTTTCACACTCAAACCCTCTCCGGATGACTGTGCATACATAATCACGCTGTATCGATGAAAATTGGTGCAATGTTAATAAAATGCTCTTGAATCTTGAATCTCTCTTGTTTGTCAATGCATGTGGGATGTGGCTGGTAAGGCTTTGTACAGTCACTTGGGTCTGAACTTAAGCATCCTGCACTTGTGCTGGCAACATGGTCATCCTGTCCTGCCGTTCCACTGTTTCTTGTGCTGGTGTTTGAAGGCTCTGACTCTTTCCCTGGTTCTGTCCCTGCCACCACTCTCCCTGGCTCCGAACAGCCTGTCTCCTAGAATAAAAGTTGTTTTTCATAACTTATAATTATCCAAACATATTTCTAGACAATAGCAGCAGCATTGCCGTAAATGTCTAAATAAAACAGGATTTTTTTTATCTCAACAATACTACTGAGGTTCATAAAACTTGCACAAACCCCCCCAAAAAGAAAGCTTTATAAGAAAGCAATTGGACTTCAGTTCTTGTAAATAAGTTGCTTAATTTTTAAACCTTTTTTGGTTTTGCAAATTCCTGGATGACTGAGAACCTTCCCGTCAAACTGCCTTTATTAGTGCATTAAACTTAAACTTACCTGTGATTCTATGACTCTGTCTGACTGTCTCTCCCTCTCTGCATCCAGGTCTGTTCTCTGTTGCTTTTCCTAACACAATGATGAAATAATGTCATAAAAACTTGTGCCTTTTTTTAGAAACTTGTATTAACTTCATTTCTTCCTTATTTGACATGTTCCTGGTCTAAAAAATGATTGGATGTCTTTTTTTCTCTGTTCTGCCATCGTTTGACTTGGTTAATTGTTAAAAAGCACAAACACTGTTTGTAGGGGAGAATAAGCACTTTTTACCAAAACTGAAGCTAATTCATGCCTAACAGTATGTGACCAGAAGGTGGAGCTCTTGCTCTTTTAAAATATACACCAGAACACAGACTTTTGCAAATTTACAATATTTATTTAAACAGTTTCATAAAAACAATTTTCTTTAAAACTGAGGTTTCATGTCCACTACTGAGTCCCTGTAAAAGAGTTCTTTCCTAATAAACACAAGAATTCAAGCCCACCACCCAGGCCTTGTAAAACAGGAAGACTCAGAAATAATGGAAGACACTTCAGACCATAATCAGTCGTTGTCTTCCAGTTCCAAATGCTCTTTCAACGGAGTCAGATATGTAATGCCCTGACCACACCACCTGCCCGACCAGTGCAGGGTTCGTTGAGAGTGGGCCGAACAACCATGGAAAAGACAGGACAAGACAGCAGAGTGTCCACAACGCTGCGACTCCAAAACAGTAAAATCAGGTGCCTAAAACAGAAAACCCATTATTGTGGATTCAGATGAAAATTAAAGTCTAAATCACAGGTAGCTTACCCAGAGGTGGAAACACAGCCAGACCAGGGAGGAAGCAGGTCAGGTCAGCAGGCGAGGATTACAAGGAAGCCGCACGCCGCAACAACCCCCAGCCACAGCCGGCAACGCCAGCAGAGCAACGCTGCAGAAACGCACGACAGGTGTAACACCCAAAAAACCCAACACGATCCCAGTCACTGATTGAAAAACTGGCACTTACGATCTCAGATGAGCAGATCAAGAACACAAGCAAAAATAAAGCAGCCGACTGTAGTGAAGGAAACAAAGATACACACACCCTGCAGCAGCCTGCCCAACTATAAAGGCATCTGCCCCGCCCATCAATCAACGGTGCACATCTGGCTGCACCTGATCCACAGAGCAGAAAGGGGGGGGGGGAGAGAAGTGGAACACCATCTCACCACATTCTACCCCTGATGTTGCATCATCGCCCCGACGATGGACCTGCACACTTCAGCACCAGGGATGAAAAATGGCAAACTGTGCGTTGGAAACTGTCTGACTAGATCCTGCAGCATAAACCACAGGTCGAGGAAGGTGACGGACATTCGAATGCTGTCCTACCCTTAAACGAGCAGTACAACGCAAAGATGGAAGAACTGCCTCAGAAGTTTGAACAGGGTGACCATTTCCTAAAGCGACCAGTGGAAGCAACCCTGGGGCTGTGGAGCTAGAAGGTACAGAAATATCAGAGACCAACAAGCACAAATCATCCTCCAGAGAGTCATCCAACTCCCTTGTAGGCAAGGCAGGTTGTGACTGCAGGGGTGCAGGTGTGGGCTCTGGCCCAACCCGAGCCTTCAGCATATCCCGATGCACATTTCGAGTTCTCTGCAAGTCACTCACAGGAGCCATGGGATATCAATTGTTTTTTGTTTTATTTCCATTATAGATGGCCTCCCTTCTCACCTTACAGCCATCCTCTCACACAGATATGATTTTTTTAATAGAGAGAAAGGAAAGATAGAAAGTAAGACAACAAAACACAACAATTATCCACAAAAAGAGCACAAGGCAAACACACCCAACCTCCGTCCGCAATCCTGCAAAGCACATGACAGAACGCAGCAACGAAACATACATGCATAAAAACTAATAACATTTATGACCTTGCAGTAGAATTCCATAAATAAACATACCCATACCTACAAATATAAATATAGTATACATACATATACATTCATATCACATATCCATCTATATATCTGCATATGATATCTACATATAAATCCCTGCATCCATTTGTGTGTGGCTGTGAGCATGCAAAAGTGAATAAGGTTCCTCCAATAGGCTATATGCCACGGACTTCCTTTCTAGCACTTCCGCATTCATGGGCCAGATGGCGCACTTCCGGTTCACAGCCACAGAACGGCGATCTTTACACAATCTCTGGAGGACTTGCCGACAGTCAATGATGTGTACAGAATTATTCAGACCTTTGTCTAAAGCGCACATCTAAGAAAGACAAAGGATTTAAGCTTTATGTGTCCAACTACATAAATAACTATGAAGGTAAGTCTGTATCATGTAGGCTAACACAGCTAACATAGTTAACCCTTGCTAAATTGTTGAGTAAACGTGTTTTGTCTGTACATTTCTGATTTAACACAAATGTTTAGTTTCAAACAAGGAGGCAGGAGAAGTCAGGGCTGAGTGTTTACAGTCCATGAGGAGCAGCAGAAGCCCCACTGTTTGAGTCAAAGCCACCTGACAGTTCAGTTTCAAACAAGGAGGCAGGAGATTTAGACCAGATTTAGAAACACAAGTTATTTTAATTTAATTATTTTAATTCAAGTTTGTGTACAAAACTTGAGTTGAAGTTAAATATCAGACAATATAAACTCTTTATATTCAACACATGTCTGCTATATGGTTTTGTGAATCTCACTGTTTATAGCAGCTCTTAATAAGAGATGTTTTCTTTCACTGGACAGGACACCGTAGTGATGATGATGAGGAGGGAGCCAGCTGGTCCAGCCTGGATGTTTGTGAGCCGAGATCGGATCCAAACACTCTCCACTGATGACGAAGGACATGTGATCCATGTGGATGGTTGAACAGAAGAGCTGCTTCATCACTTACCTTTGTCTGACTGATTAATGTTTTTAAATCTCCATTAGCTGTCGAGGAAGCTGTGACTTAAAGTCAGAAGCTGTAATGCTATAAACTGTTTAAATCTTGTGCCTCAAACGTTTTCTACAGTAATGTAACATCATCATCAAATTTGTTTTTAATAAACTGGCTAAAATAAAACTGAACTCTAAGCCTGTCTTAAATCAACATACACATTTTTTTGGGTGATAATATGAAGACAAAGTCAGAATGTTTTGAACATTTTATTTTCTTACAAGTAGTAAGTAGTGTGACTGTAGTGTCAGGGTACAGTAGTCCTGAAGTCTGCAGGTAGATTTTTATGCATCTGCTCTTCAGGTATCGGGTCCTAATTGAGCCGAGTACTGTCAATAAAAAGTTGCAGTGATAATCCGCCTGACCGTGGACTGATGGACACCGTACCGGTCAGCAAGGTCCCGTTGCTTTCATCCAAGGTCAAGGTCATTTAAGAACAGGAAGAACTCAACGGGCTGCAGGATATTGGTTGACGGGGTGGTGTGGATAAATAATCAATAAATAACACTGAACAACTGGTAATAACTAATAATTCAATCTCAATGTCACTACTTGTGCAATAACCTGTCACACAACCTGTGTAATGTTGATTATGTGTAGTGTATATATATATATATATATATATATATATATATATATATATATATATATATATATATATATATAATATATATATATATATATATATATATATATATATATATATATATATAACTATGTGCATGTTAGCTTGTACTGTATTACTAGTTTGAAATACTTACAGTAGTTCATTCAAATTCATCCTGCTGCATCATTACTGTATATCCAACCATGTTTACTGTCTCTCTTCAGGACTTTGTGAATATTATAATTACTTTTTCACTTTGCATGCTTTTAGTATAGTTTGATTTTTAGCAAGTCAAATCGGATCTTCTCATCCTGAGCACTTCATTGTACTGTTAACTCTGTGTTAACCTGTATATGACAAATAAACACAACTTGAACTTGATGGGGAGTTCCTCTCATCTCATTCTTGGTGAACACCGACCATGAATGGCAGAGCAGAGCAGTCATGGGTCAGAAACACACCAGGAGGTCAGATGATGCAAACCTGAAAAAACAAAAAAGTGTTCATATTTACCTACATAACGTAAAAAACCAAACAGAGAACTCTTTATGAGAGTTATGCTTTAAAATAAATAATTACATCTCAGGAAATAAAAGTTTAATTGAAGTGAAACAGTTCTGGTTTCATATTAAAGGAAACTGCAGAGAATATTTCAGAGGTGTAACAGCCCTGAAGTTACTAGGAGTTTACAAACATATTTACAGATTAGAAAACTGTTAAAATCTGAATATTATTTTAAAAGTATGTAGTTACAAACTTTTATTAAATCACTCATCATGACTCCAACATTAAATCTACAAGTGCAGGATGTGGAGTCGAGTCATATTCATGTTTCTTACTGAGCTGCAGCTGTGTTCTCCTCCTCGCTGTCCTCTCTGCTGCTTCTCTCCCAAAGCCCCGGTCATGGAAGGGAATTATTCCACTGGAACAATGCAGGTACAGCTCATTTTTAACCACTGTTTGATGCTGGCTCTTGAATATTCTGAGGTTTAAAACGCCAGCTACAACCGAGTGTTAGCTTTAAGGCTAACTCGGTTAGCCACGAACTCTGGCATTAAAATATAAAAAACTAAGCGCTCTATTGTCCCTGCTATTCACTGGACACAACGGCACACAACAAATCTCTCTTGTTGTACCAGTAGCTCGCAGATAATTTACCTTTTGTGTCTTTTACATGGTCTAGTTCTAGAAGCTACCGCTAAAAACAACTGCTGTCGACCAGAACCGGAAGTGTAGCGTAGAGCCCAGATTTTAACGGAAGTACGTCACCACTACCCGTGGCATATACCCTATTGGACAACTAACCGGTAGGACTGGAAAGCACCTTGCATGGTAGTCTGCCACCACCGGTTTATGAATGTGTGTAGCATTCAATATATGTGTAGCACTTTGAGATTTTCAGTAATGAAAAGTGCGTTATAAATTGAATTAATTATTATTATTATTATTATTATTAATTGTGCAACCTGCTATGTTTCAAGTTCCGAGTTTCGTACCAAACCAATTCAGATTTCATTAAGTAAAAAACATGTTTTCAGTGTTTTTTCCATTAGCTACGTTATAAGTGTGCTGAGCTATGTAAATGTAAGAATGGGGGGAGGGGGGGTTCAACAATGACAATGTCTGATCTCTAGATTTAACAGCAATGATTTATTTTTGTAACAGCTCCAAAGACCCTTTCACTGGAAACATTTTTTAACCTCGAACCTCTCCGTCACTCTCCTTTTACTAACTCCATTTTTTTTCTCCTGCCTGCGCTCTTCTCTCCCGTCTTGTCTTTGTTTGAAAACATCTTTCAATTTCCTGGGTAGCTGCCTTCAAAGGGAGCGGGAGGAGGGCGAAAGGCTGAGTGGGATGCCAGAGGCACAGTGACAGCTGGGAGGCAGGAGACTCTGAGAGCAGATCAGAGGGTTTGAGTTTCTGACCGCCACAGACACGCTGTCATTCCCTGATCCGCTGATCCTCGCTGCTTTCAAACATACACACCCACACACACTCCAAAAGTAAAGAAAAACACAGATGAATTCAGGCATGAACGTTCAACTGAACAAAGTTGCTAAAACTGACTATAAGTTGAACATGTTCATGTTTGTAGAAAGAAACAGACTTCAGACATTGTCTAATGTCTGATGTCTAATGTCTTGACATTGTTTAATTTATTAATTATAAAATATGTGCTACAGTGCAATTCAGCGCCATTGGAAAATAGAATAAATTATATTTGTTTGACATCACCAGCCCTCTTTTTGTGAAGGCACCAGTGGAACAGATGTCTCTTCTTTGTTTTTCTTCTGTTGGGATTCATTTGCAACCTGCTCTGTGAAAGATTTCTGACCCATCTGGCTCCCCGTACTTCCGCGTCTTGGTTTCCGACGCAATCGCCAGGATTGTTGTGAGACCTTTTAACTCAGCCAATTTCAAACAATCTCACAGATCTCCAAGCTTTTACATTTCATTTTAACCAACAATTCTTGCTTAGCTTGGGTGTGGATTGCTTTAGCCATGTGGATGAAAGTTCTTTGTTGCTGCGATGGATTTCCGTCATTTTGAACGTTGGCGTGCTGTTTGGTTCGCGATTAGCCTGGGTGTGAGTAGCGGAGACAAACTGCAGGCGAAAGCTCACCTGCAGCAAACCAAGGAGGACACCTCGCTAATCCCTGCTAACAGGTAGCAGGGATCAGGTTTTGATAATATCAGTTAATCGCTAAATATACTCCGCTTTGGCGGGTTGGACTCTTCCTTTAAATGTAGTTGTGCCGTAAATGTCAACATTATCGCCACCTAATGGTCGGCATGGGGTCATCTGTTATTGCATTCTAGATATCGTTTCAATTCTAGGGAAAATAATGGTTTAAAATAAGATTACCGGTAGTAGCGTGGTTGAAGCCTTACACACCACAGAGGAACATGTGTATCAAATGTGCTGTTTCTGAAACTAAACATGAACTTCCAGCAGGTTGAAGCAAAACTGAAAGCCGATACAAAGAAACCGTAGGAGCACCTGCCTCGAACCAACGCCCTTCACCGCAGTGCCAAAAGTCTTCTAAGGCTGCGGGGCGGCTTGCAACATCAAGCTTTTTCTCCCAGCTGATGATGTAAGTGTTGAGGGAAGAGCGAAAATAATCATATTCAATTTGCATAATGTGTTGACTTTGGAACCAAAGCCTTTGGGCTGGACAGACCTTCTCGTTGGCAGCTCTCTCACTCAACACATTTTAGTGATTAACGCGCCCAAACAGACCTGAAACATCTGTCCCGTTTTCTCATCAAGCTGTCTTTTGGCGCTGCATGCAGCCCCACAACTTCATACCAGTTCGTCTGTAGTGTGGTGACTTCAAAGCCAGCTCAGGTAATGGCACCTTGCGTCATTACTTTATAGAGCCTTGAAAGTTCCTGGCACCACATTAAAAACTGTTCATGGGGTGCAAATTAAAGAGAAACAAGTACTGTCTTGACAGCAGTGGGTAAAGTGATGCCAGGTTACGTTTTGTTGCTGTCTGACGTCCAAAACCCCCTGGAGTAAAGTGACATCAGCAACCGCAAAGCGCCCGTTTGCACACGTGCGGGGGTGAAGGGAGAATCTGTTTGGAAAAAGGCTTCCCTCGCCTCAGAAACCAGAGTGTTGACTGCTCTCGTATTCCCAGAGCATCTCGCACTCTCGAGGAAAAATACGCAAGAGCAACGAGAAGACGGCAGGGAAATGAGATAGTTGAAGCTGTAGGAGGAGGGAGAACAAGAGGTGAGGGAGAAGCAGAGGGACAGAGAAAAAGAAAAGGGGGAGGGAGGGTTTTTCTTAATCCCTCCACATCTGGCTTCTATTAGGATGTGGGGCCGCTAAAATAATGTTTTTCGCCCGACAAGCCTCTCTGTGCTATAAATTACCCACCAGCCACTGTGCCTTCCTGACTGAAACTCTTTCAGAGGGCCAGTTTTTTATTTCTGCAACTCCTCCCCCGTTTCTCTCCCCTCGTGCTCACCCCATTTCAAAATTCCCTCCCAGCAGAAGTACACCTCCTGTCTGGAACTGAAAACTTCACTAATCTCATAGACCCGAACGCTTGGATGTTTGTTAGTCCGCATTTTGAGTTGGGAGAGTAACGTCTGTCATGTCTGACTACCTTAAAATTTTGTAGATTTGTTTTTTTAAGCAAGCGAAAACAGAAAATAAATGCCTGTTTGATTAAAAGTAAAGTGCAATGGATGTTCCCATACAATGGCGAAATTGGTTCTCTGTATTTAACCCATCGCACCTAGGATACACCCAAGTGGAGCAGTGGGCAGCTATATAGGTGCCCGGGGAGCAATTGGGAATTAGGTGTCTTGCTCAGAGACACCACGGCATGTGGGGATCGAACCTGGGACTTTCGGGTCACATGTCAGCTGCCCAGATCGGTCCCAGTTTGTGCCCCGATTTGCACACAACATTCCCCTCACACATTAATCCTGGCAGGAAAGCATTCTCAGTATTAATATTTTAAATGTTCTCACAGCAAAGTCATGAAGATCAGTCAACAAAACACAAAAATCATAAAGTAAATGTCACCTCAGATTTTTGAGGTGAGGCGAGGGAAGACTTTTCCAAAGTCGCCTAAGATCAGAGGCAACGCATTCAACACAATGGTACTTCTTCCAGTTTTTAAACTGTCAGCAATGGTGTACCACAAGGCTCAGTCTGAGGACCCACTTTCTTTACATTATACATACATGGGGCGGCTGTGGCTGCATGGTTAGAGCAATCAATGCAAGAGTTGGGAGTTCGATTCTACCAGCAGTGACATGCCGTAGTGTCCCTGGGCAAGACAATGAACCCCTCATTGCCTCTGATGTGTGTTCCATCGGTGCATAAATGTGATTTAAAAGCACTGATTATTCTATGTACAGATCTAGTAGAGTGTTGTATGAATGGGTAAATGAGGGCACAGATTGTAGTAGCGCTTTGAGTACTGTATCTTGATAAGATAAAGGTGCTATAAGTTATTCTGCTGTTAAAGGTTCAGTATGCAGTCTCTGTAGAACTGCAGAACTGCAGAACTTAGAAATATTTTCAACAGGCAAAGCATTCTGATCCCTCCCCCTCAGAGCCATATGTGGCTCTGCCCCCTTGTGGTCTGTTGAATTTCAAATTCAAGCTCTGTTTTTATTGGCTGATTCAAATTCAAGCTCTGTTTTTAATTGGCTGGTTACAAACTCTGTTTTTATTGGCTGTCATTGTCCTGGTCACTCTGTGTTTTTAGTGTTTTTATAAATGCTGATAGAGAAGCAAGGGGACTATAGTTTTTTTCAGAGATTACTTTGTCTAACATCAGTTTGTCAGTAGATAGTGACAGAGTGAAGAAATATGTTAAAAATATATTGTTTGAAAAGTTACAGACTACATTACAATCTTACATACTGTAGCTTTAATGAATTGGAGCCAAATAACTGAAAATTAAAACCAAATGACGTAACCTGATGCTCTCTGTTAAAGTCCAAGAGAAAAAAAACGACTTTATTCTGTAATAATAGGTCAAAACTCTTAATTTTAACAACAGCAAGCCTTTATAGACTCTTACAGCCAGTTGTTTTACACGTGTTTTTGGAATGTGCTTTGCAGTAATGTCACTAATTTAAGGAAGAAGAACCACAGGCTCAGCTCCCCCGAGAGATAATCACGCCTGTCAGAAAGGACTTTATCTTATAAGGTTGCAAAGTTTAACATCAACAAAAAGCAAAATAATAAGGGAAACAAGCAGTCACGACATGCCTTTAAACTTCACTGCTTGGCTTTCATTGCACGCCTCAGTGTCCCTGGTGAGGCTCATCTCCTCCAGGGGTTAAACAGAGTTCAGTGTGCAGAAGAGCATAAAATTGGTGCAGGTATGGAGCTGGAGACATGAGGTCTGAGGGCCACTCAGAGGGCCCGGGCAGGGCCTTGTGAAGGAGGGAGGAAGCTGGGTGTAAGGGGGGACGGGTCAGCGCCACTTCACCAGTAAGACCAATTAGATAAATAAGAACTGACAGCCAGAGGATGAAAGGAAGACGCCTGACTTAATGTGCAAATTCAAGACGTAACATTGACCTTCCCAAACTTGATTTTGGAGCCATTAACCACCTGTTTGATGAAGGCAGCTGGTGGAGTCTTCCTCAGGTGATGGCCGTGAAGAAGGGCACATCTGCTCTGACACCAGAGCCTGTAGAGCTGCAGTATCCTTCCTCTAAAACACTGTCTGCTTTCTTTTTTATTTTATAAAAAAGAAAACCTAAGTTATAGTTAAAAAGGCTCAAAATGGTTACCGAAAGACGAAGGTGGAGCAGAACTGTTTTAGCTCGTGTCAATGTGTCTGTTGCCAAATTGTTTCAGGAACTACTGGATACATTTTCGTGAAACTTTTAGAAACTAATTACTGTAAACTTGATTTTGAAGTCCACAGACTTCCAATTATAAAAATAAAAAAACACACAAATGAGCTATGATGTCAATTTTCCACATATTGAGCAACAACTTGGTAGCTGAGAGTGATCTCCAAATGTTGCGCTTGTGGAGGAATTGAAGCCAGGAATGCAGACTTATTCAAAGAGCGCAAATGTTAAACTTGCTGTATTAAAATGAATAAAAAAATACAAGCCCAAAACCAGAAAAGTTGGCACGTTGTGGAAATCGCAAATAAAAACAGAATACAATGACTTGCAAATCTTTTTCAACCTATATTCAATTGAACACACTGCAAAGACCACATACTTAACGTTCGAACTGGTAAACTTTGTTATTTTTTGCAATTATTAGCTCATTTGGAATTTGATGCCTGCAACATGTTTCAAAAAAGCTGGCACAAGTGACAAAGAAGACAGAGAAATTTGAGGAATGCTCATCAAACACTTATTTGGAATATCCCACAGGTGAACATGCAAATTGGGAACAGGTGGGTGCCATGATTGGGTATAAAAGCAGCTTCCTTGACATGCTCAGTCATCCACATAGAAGGATGGGGCGAGGGTCACCACTCTGTGAACAAATGCGTGGGCAAATTGTCGAACAGTTCAAGAACAACTTTTC
>JBBPBX010074960.1:0-10871 GCA_038048925.1 Garcialebias charrua
GTCTTTGAGTATTTTTTACTTAGTGTAATTCTTTATTAATTTAAATTTATAAAGTATAAAAAAAATTTAAATTTATTTATAAAGAAAGTTAAACTGGGTTTCTTTTTCAGAAATAAATCATGTCTAACACTGAATGCTAGGAAACACCTTGTATCTGTGACTTTCCTTCCCTCCATTGATTACGGTGACATTCTCTACATGAATGCTCCTACAAGCACCCTGCGGATGTTGGATGTTGTCTATCATGGTGCACTAAGATTCATAACTGGCTGTGATTATCGTACCCACCACTGCACCCTGTATTCACTGGTTAACTGGACATCATTAACTTCACGCAGACTCTTCCACTGGTACATTTTCATCTTTAAATCACTTCTTGGTCTGCTGCCCTCATACATCTCCTCCTACATGTCTTTGCGTGAGTGCAGCTACAGTGTGCGCTCTCAGGACATGATTACCTGCAGTGTTCCGTCAGTGAGGACTGAACTTGGAAAAAGGGCCTTCTCCTATTCTGCTCCTGCTTCCTGGAATATCTTACAAAAAGATCTGAAGATCTTGGCCCTGACCTCTCTAAATGATTTTCAGAATCTGTTGGAATCCTGGTTTGCCCAACCAGTTTACATGTGCTTTGTAGACTTGGAAAAGGCATTCGACCGCGTCCCTCGGGGGGTTCTGTGGCGGGTACTCCGGGAGTATGGGGTACCAGGCCCATTGATATGGGCTGTTAGGTCCCTGTACGACCGGTGTCAGAGCTTGGTCCGCATTGCCGGCAGTAAGTCAGGCTCGTTTCCGGTGAGAGTTGGACTCCGCCAAGGTTGCCCTTTGTCACCGATTCTGTTCATAACTTTTATGGACAGAATTTCTAGGCGCAGCCAAGGTGTTGAGAGGATCCGTTTTGGTGGCCTTAGAATCGCTTCTCTGTTTTTTGCAGATGATGTGGTCCTATTGGCTTCATCAGCTCGTGATCTACAGCTTTCGCTGGAGCGGTTTGCAGCTGAATGTGATGCGGCCGGGATGAGGATCAGTTCCTCCAAATCCGAGGCCATGGTCTTGAGCCGGAAAAGGGTAGCGTGCCCTCTCCGGGTCGGGGAGGAGGTCCTTACCCAAGTGGAGGAGTTTAAGTATCTCGGGATCTTGTTCACGAATGAGGGAAAACTGGAGCGTGAGATCGATAGGCGGATAGGTGCAGCGTCCGCAGTGAAGCGGGCGCTGTACCGGTCTGTCGTGGTGAAGAGAGAGCTGAGTCAAAAGGCAAAGCTCTCAATTTACCGATCGATCTACGTTCCCACCCTCATCTATGGTCATGAGCTTTGGGTTATGACCGAAAGAACAAGATCTCGGATACAAGCGGCTGAAATGAGTTTTCTCCGCAGGGTGGCTGGACTCTCCCTTAGAGATAGGGTGAGAAGCTCAGTCATCCGGGAGGGACTCGGAGTAGAGCCGCTGCTTCTCCACATCGAGAGGAGCCAGTTGAGGTGGCTCGGGCATCTGGTTAGGATGCCTCCTGGACGCCTCCCTGGTGAGGTGTTCCGGGCATGTCCCACCGGGAGGAGACCCAGAGGAAGACCCAGGATACGCTGGAGGGACTATGTTTCTCGGCTGGCCTGGGAACGCCTTGGGATTCCCCCAGAGGAGCTGCTCCAAGTGGCTGGGGAGAGGGAAGTCTGGGCCTCCCTACTTAGGCTGCTACCCCCGCGACCCGACCCCGGATAAGCGGAAGAAAATGGATGGATGGATGGATGTTGGAATCCTGGCAAAAACCAATGCAGATATACTGCACTAAAACCATAGATATACGGAAGGATCTGATGTCGTATATCTCCGTATCCTTCACATATACGGCAGATCCAGTTTCCGGATATTACCGTAAATGGACCGCAATGATCCTTAAAAAATCCCAAAATCTGGATACTTATCTTCGGCAGATCCAAAAAAATGTGGCTGTTATTCGTCAAGGGTCTGCCGAAGATAAGTATCCGGATTTTGGGATTTTTTAAGGATCATTGCGCCGGATTTTGGGATTTTTTAAGGATCATTGCGGTCCATTTACGGGAATATCCAGAAACTGGATCTGCCGTATATGTGAATGATACGGAGATATACGACATCAGATCCTTCTGTATATCTATGGTTTAATGTTTTTGCTAGTTTTTGCTACTTTTTGTTTTGTTTTGTTTATTGTTTAATGTATTTGTATTATTGATGTTCATCATTGTTTAGTTTTAGCAGGTCGCTTTCGTAAATGAGCCCTCGAGGCTCAATAAGATTTACCTGACAAAATAAAGGTTGAATTAATTAATTATTTTCCACATTTTTTGTTTGTTTGTTGTAGTTTTACTTGAGCTTGAAATGACCATCATTGTTTTAGTACTCTAACTACCTCTTTGCACTCAAACCACTTTGCCTCAACACATATACTGGACTCATTCACATGGCAACCTTTCCATTTTAAATACAGCATAAAGAAAAAGACACTTCTAATTTGAAATAAAAGAAATGTCTTCCTTGTTGTACCTACACAAGATTGTAAATTGGATATATTGTCAGTTCATCCAACACCATCCAGTCATGTGCCTCTGCAATAACCACAGCTGTTTTTGACCAATTTGACCTGGTCTCACTGCCTCACCTCACCAAGGTGGTTCAGCAGATGAAACCAACTAACTGTTCTCTGGACATCATTCCCTCTAAAATGTTCAAACAATCCTTTGATGTAATTGGTCCTTGTGTTTTGTCATTTATTAACAGCTGTCTATCTTCAGGTTTTGTGCCATCTGCTTTCAAACACGCTGTGGTCAGGCCTCTTCTCAAAAAACCAGGCCTAGATCCTACAGCTCTCTCTAATTTCAGACCAGTTTCCCATCTGTCATTTCTATCAAAGGTCCTAGAAAAGATTGTTTTTATTCAACTTCAATCTTTTCTAGAACTCAACAACCTGTTTGAAAAATTTCAGTCAGGTTTTCGAGCTCGTCACAGCACTGAATCTGCACTGCTCAAAGTACAGAATGACATTCTTCTGTCCCTGGATGCAAAAAACCCTGCTCTGCTGGTGATGTTAGACCTCTCAGCAGCTTTTGACACCGTCGACCATCAGGTACTAATCAACCGCTTGTCTCAGCAGGTTGGCCTCCAGGGAGCTGTGCTTGAGTGGTTCAAATCTTACCTGTCTGGGAGAACTTTTTCTGTCATGATAGGCGATCTGTCCTCCTCTTCATCAACCCCTCTGACCTCTGGCGTACCACAGGGATCTATTCTAGGGCCAGTCCTCTTCTCTCTTTACATGCTGCCATTAGGATCAATCATTGCACGTCATAACCTGTCTTTTCACATGTATGCAGACGATTTACAAATCTATCTGCCAGTCACTCCCAACCCCTCACTCAGTTCAAACACTCTTGTCAACTGCTTAAATGACATTAAGCACTGGCTCTCTCAAAACTTCCTCCACCTAAACACAGATAAAACTGAATGCATTTTATTTGGTGCACCTGGTGACACCAGCAACATCCTTCCCAGTCCCAGTGTTGGTTTTCCCCTCCCCCACTTCAACCCGGTGGTCAGAAATCTTGGAGTGCAGCTTGACTCCAACTTAAAGTTTGATAAACAGATCAGTTCTGTTGTCAAGACCAGCTTTTTCCAGCTCCGTCTGCTCTCCAAAGTCAAGTCATTTCTCAGCCGTGGTGATCTGGAGAAGGCCATCCATGCCTTTGTGACCTCCAGACTTGATTATTGTAATGCTTTGTATGTTGGTATTAATCAATCCTCCATCTCCCGTTTACAGCTTGTACAGAACTCTGCCGCGCGCTTTTTGACCAACACACGAAAATATGAACACATCACTCCTGTCCTGTCCTCTCTACACTGGCTCCCGGTTCAGTTCAGGATACAGTTCAAGCTGCTCCTGTTTGTTTTCAAAGCTCTGAATGGACTTGCTCCTCTGTACATCTCAGAACTTTTGAAAGCCCATCAGCCCGGCAGAGATTTACGATCTGCCAGTCAACACCTGCTGGAGGTGCCTCGCTCAAGGTACAAACAATGGGGAGACCGGTCATTTTCTGTTGCCGGCCCAAAAGCCTGGAACAGCCTCCCCCTTGAGCTGCGTGCCACCTCTGATCTGACTCTGTTCAAAACCAGACTGAAGACCCACTTGTTCAAAAAAGCTTTCAGTGTGTAACTTTTATTACTTTTGGTATTTTAATATGTAGCATTTTTTATTTCAGAGTCAGAGTCAGAGTCAGAGAGTCTTTATTGTCATTTGCACCGCATGTGGTACATGTGATGAAAACGAGATTATGTACACGAGGTCCCAGTTACATCCAACAACAAATGAAAGAGAAAAACAGTAATAACATCTAGAACTAACTAAGAAAAACATCAACTAGTAATACACTAAGCCTAATATAGTGGGAATAAACAGCAGCACGAACATGAGTTTGTATGAGCAGATGGTCACAGATGAACACAGATGAACACAGCAACAAGAAAACAGATCAGCATCAGTATGATGTGATATTTTGCAGTGTTTATTTTTTATTTTATTTTTATTTATTCATGAGTCTAACAGCCTCAGGGTAGAAGCTGTTCCTCAGTCTAGTGGTTCTACACTTGATGCTCCTCAACCTCCGTCCTGAGGGGAGTGGGGCAAAGAGTGAGTGTGCTGGATGAGTGAGGTCTTTCATGATGCAGGTGGCTCTTTTCCTGCATCTGGAGGTATAAATGTCTGTGATTGTGGGGAGACTGACTCCAACAGACTTCTGTGCAGCCTTCACCACTCTCTGCAGAGCTTTCCTCTCTTCAACTGTGCAGCCTCCATGCCACACGTTGATGCTGGAGCACAGGATGCTCTCCACTGCACACCTGTAGAAGGAGGTGAGGACTGGGCTGCTCAGACCAGCTCGTCTCAGCCGTCTGAGGAAGTAGAGTCTCTGATGACCTTTCTTGATCAGGCTGGTGGTGTTGTTGCTCCAGCTGAGGTTATCATTCATGTGTACACCCAAGTATTTGTAGCTGGAGACCACTTCCACTGCAGACCCACCTATTTTCAGTGGGGCATGGGTGTGTTTGTTCCTTCTGAAGTCCACAATCATCTCCTTTGTCTTCTTCACATTCATGTGAAGATTATTCTCTTTGCACCAGCTCTCCAGGTGTTCCACCTCCTGTCTGTAGCTGGACTCATCATTGTTTGTGATGCATCCCACCACCGCTGTATCATCTGCAAACTTAACAATATGACAGCCTGGAAGTGTGGCTGTACAATCATATGTGAGCAGAGTGAACAGAAGGGGGCTCAGCACACATCCCTGAGGAGAGCCAGTGCTGAGGGTTATGGTGGAGGAGGAGAAGTTGTGGATCTTCACGGACTGTGGTCTGTCTGTTAAGAAGTCTAGTACCCAGTTACAAATAGAGGGGCTTAGTCCAAGTGTAGATAGTTTGTCTATCAGAGTTTGGGGGATCATGGTGTTGAAGGCAGATGTGAAGTCCACAAAGAGCAGACGCACGTATGAGTCTTTCTGATCCAGGTGGGTGAGAGCAGTGTGGACCACGGAAGAAATGGCGTCCTCTGTTGATCGGTTCTCACGGTATGCGTATTGATGAGGGTCCTCGTTGATGTTGACGGTTGCCTTGATGTGGGACATGACCAGTTTCTCAAAACATTTAGCGTTAATGTTAATATGTAACATTTAACATTTCCATTGCCTTTTTATTTCCACTTGTTCAAATAAGCTTCCAGTGTGTAACTTTTATTACTTTTGGTATTTTAATATGTAACATTTTTTTATTTCCATTGCCTTTTTATTTCCACTTGTTCAAAAAAGCTTTCAGTGTGTAACTTTTATTACTTGTGTTATTTTAGTGTTATTTTAGTATGTAGCATTTTTTATTTCCATTGCCTTCTTTTATTGCTGTTGTTTCTTATTCTATTTTCATTGATTTATTGTTCCAGTTTATTCATCTTTTTATCCTGTTAAGCACCTTGGTCAATGCAAGGCATTGTAGGAAGGTGCTATACAAATAAAGTTTATTATTATTATTATTATTATTATTATTATTATTATTATTATTATTATTATTATTATTATTATTATTATTATATATTCAATATTATAAACATTTAAAACATTTTTTCTGTTTAAAAGGCATCACATCAAGAAAAAAAAACCAACTATATGTTTCTTCCTTATACATGTTCTTTATTCTTGTTATACGCTGTAGGAATTGTTTGTCTCTGAACACCCCACCCATTTCACTCTACAAGCCGGACATGAATACTCCAAGATCATCTTACCAACATGCTCTGTTCTCTGAATGTCTGAGGTGCAACTACATTATGTGAACAGCTACTGCTTAAATTGTTGAGAATGATTTAAAATCTCAGGTTTTATAAAACTAAAATTAATTAGGATAGTTTAGGGTGGGATAGATATTTGCATTTTGATTACCTTTCATTAAAATAAAAATGAATATATTAGTTCTTATAGGTATAGAATAGTTTACCATGTGCTGTTGCGACTACGGTAATACTTTAAAATTTCCATACGACATACTTTTTATGGCAACTGCAGTCATGATTATTAAATTTGACCAAACCCTACAACAAAGATCTGTCAATGTTGGTGGAGGATTTAGGACCAAGAATGCAGACTGACATGAGGATCTTAACAGGAGAATTTAAACATTTTAATAAACAAACAAAAAATGCTGACACAGCAGCATAACTCACATAGAATGCAGGGTTTCACTCAGAGAACTGACACAGGGAGCACAGAGACCAGGACTTGTGACAGGAAGCTGACACAATCAGAGACTCTACTTCCTCAGGTGGTTGAGGCGAGCTGGTCTGGGAAGCTCAGTCCTCACCTCCTTCTACAGGTGTGCAGTGGAGAGCATCCTGTGCTCCAGCATCAACGTGTGGCATGGAGGCTGCACAGCTGCAGAAAGAAAAGCTCTGCAGAGAGTGGTGAAGGCTGCACAGAAGATGTTGGAGTCAGTCTCCCCACCATCACAGACATCTACACCTCCATATGCAGGAAGAGAGCAACATGCATCATGACGGACCCCACTCACACAGCACACACACTTTTTGCCCCACTCCCCTCAGGAAGGAGGTTGAGGAGCCTAGAACCACTAGACTGATGAACATCTTCTACCCTGAAGCTGTTTGACTAACGAGGAGGGGGCACTAAACTTGGAAGAATACACATCCTTAGTTCTTTGTTATATAAGTAAGTGTGCTGATGATGTCACCACCTTCAGGAATGTAAAGAGCTATCCAAACCAAAAGCCCTGGCTGAATACAGAGGTTCACATCCTGCTGGAAGCCAGGGACACTGCCCTCAGGTCTGGCAGTTCACAAAAGCTGTGGAAGACAAGGTTAGAACTGGATGCTGGTTTTAAAAGGACCAAAGTCTCATATGCACAGAAGATCCAGGGACACTTCTAACAAGATACACAGAACATGTGAAAGGGCATAAAGTGCATAACAGATTATAAAGGCAGAGGTGCACAATGCCCTAGGGATTCATCACTGCCTGACACTCTCAACAGATTATTTGCACGCTTTGAGGACCGTACAGACCAACCAGCACCAGAGTCACCTTATCACAGGAAGAAGAGTTCCTCAGCATGACTTCAGCAGAAGTAAGGAGTACTTTCAGGAGGATTAATCTTACTAAGGACACTGACCTGGAAAACATCCAGAGGAAGGTCCTGAAATAATCTACAGCCATACCTACAGCCAGATCATATTTAACTCCTCTTCACCCTGGTGACAGTTCCCACCTGCCTCAAGACTGCCACCTTTATCCCAGTTCCAAAGAACTCTACAGTGACTGGTCTGAATGGCTATCGGCCAGTGGCCCTCACCCTGATAGACGCTAAATGCTTCAAAAAACTGGTCATGACCCACATCAAAGCTAATGTCAACATCAATGAGGACCCTCACTAGTATACATATTGCGAGAATTGATCAACAGAGGATGTCATCACCTCTGTGGTCCACACTGCTCTCACCCACCTGGAACAGAAGAACTCATACGTCCGTCTGCTCTTTGTGGACTTCACATCTGCCTTCAACACCATGATGCCTCAGACCCTGATGGACAAACTACTCACACTAAGACTAAGTCCCTCTCTATGCAACTGGGTCTGGACTTCTTAACAAACAGACCACAGTCAGTGAGGATCCACAACTTCTCCTCCTCCACCATAACCCTCAGCACTGGCTCTCCACAGGGCTGTGTGATGAGCCCCCTCCTGTTCATTCTGCTAACGTATGACTGTGCACCGACCCATCCAGGCTGTCATATTGTAAAGGTTGTAGATGATACAGTGGTTGTTGGATGCATCAAAAACCACTATGAGTCCAGCTACAGGTAGGAGGTGGAACACCTGGAGAGCTGGTGCAGGAAGAACAACCTTCATATCACACCTACACCCCCCACCCCACCCCCAAACATAGGAGGATCTGTGATGGAAGTGGTCTCCAGCTACAGTACAAGTATACCTGAATGATAACATCAACTGGGGCAACAACACCACCAACATGATCAAGAAAGCTCATCAGAGACTCTACTTCCTCAGACGGCTGAGACAAGCTGGACTGGGAAGCTCAGTCCTCACTTCCTTCTACAGGTGTGCAGTGGAGAGCATCCTGTACTCCAGCATCAACGTGTGGCATGAATGCTGCACAGCTGCAGAAAGAAAAGCTTTACAGAGAGTGGTGGAGGGTGCACAGAAGATGTTGGAGTCAGTCTCCCCACCATCAAAGACATTTACACCGCCAGGTGTAGGAAAAGGTCCACCTGCATCTTGAAGGACCCCACTCGCCAAGCACACACACTTTTTGCCCCATTCCCCTCAGGCAGAAGCTTGTGGCGCATTAAATGCAGAACCACTAGGCTGAGGAACAGCTTCTACCCTGAGGCTGTTGGACTCATGAACCACTAGTCAGCATTATCACTGTGATAATTACTGTGAACAAAATCACTGAAAAAAATCACTGTAATGCCCCTTGGTTGTTGATATGTGCTGCTGAATATCCATGATGCTGATCTCATGCTGCTGATCTGTTTTCATGTTGCTATGTTCATTTGTACTCATCTGCTCACACAAACTCATGTTTATGCTGCTGTTGTTCGGCATATTGTTTTGTACTTTGAGTGCTTGGTATAGTCTTATCCATCCATCCATCCATTTTCTTCCGCTTATCCGAGGTCGGGTCGCGGGGGTAGCAGCCTAAGTAGGGAGGCCCAGACTTCCCTCTCCCCAGCCACTTGGAGCAGCTCCTCTGGGGGAATCCCAAGGCGTTCCCAGGCCAGCCGAGAAACATAGTCCCTCCAGCGTATCCTGGGTCTTCCTCTGGGTCTCCTCCCGGTGGGACATGCCCGGAACACCTCACCAGGGAGGCGTCCAGGAGGCATCCTAACCAGATGCCCGAGCCACCTCAACTGGCTCCTCTCGATGTGGAGAAGCAGCGGCTCTACTCCGAGTCCCTCCCGGATGACTGAGCTTCTCACCCTATCTCTAAGGGAGAGTCCAGCCACCCTGCGGAGAAAACTCATTTCAGCCGCTTGTATCCGAGATCTTGTTCTTTCGGTCATAACCCAAAGCTCATGACCATAGATGAGGGTGGGAACGTAGATCGATCGGTAAATTGAGAGCTTTGCCTTTTGACTCAGCTCTCTCTTCACCACGACAGACCGGTACAGCGCCCGCTTCACTGCGGACGCTGCACCTATCCGCCTATCGATCTCACGCTCCAGTTTTCCCTCATTCGTGAACAAGATCCCGAGATACTTAAACTCCTCCACTTGGGTAAGGACCTCCTCCCCGACCCGGAGAGGGCACGCTACCCTTTTCCGGCTCAAGACCATGGCCTCGGATTTGGAGGAACTGATCCTCATCCCGGCCGCATCACATTCAGCTGCAAACCGCTCCAGCGAAAGCTGTAGATCACGAGCTGATGAAGCCAATAGGACCACATCATCTGCAAAAAACAGAGAAGCGATTCTAAGGCCACCAAAACGGATCCTCTCAACACCTTGGCTGCGCCTAGAAATTCTGTCCATAAAAGTTATAAACAGAATCGGTGACAAAGGGCAACCTTGGCGGAGTCCAACTCTCACCGGAAACGAGCCTGACTTACTGCCGGCAATGCGGACCAAGCTCTGACACCGGTCGTACAGGGACCTAACAGCCCATATCAATGGGCCTGGTACCCCATACTCCCGGAGTACCCCCCACAGAACCCCCCGAGGGACGCGGTCGAATGCCTTTTCCAAGTCTACAAAGCACATGTAAACTGGTTGGGCAAACTCCCACGCACCCTCCAGGACCCTGTTGAGGGTGTAGAGCTGGTCTAGTGTTCCACGACCAGGACGAAAACCACACTGCTCCTCCTGAATCCGAGGTTCGACTATCCGACGGACCCTCCTCTCCAGAACCCCTGAATAGACCTTACCAGGGAGGCTTAAGAGTGTGATCCCTCTATAGTTGGAACACACCCTACGGTCCCCCTTTTTGAATAGGGGAACCACCACCCCAGTCTGCCAATCCAAGGGAACTGCCCCCGATGTCCACGCGATATTGCAGAGTCGCGTAAGCCAACACAACCCCACAACATCCAGAGCCCTAAGGAACTCAGGACGAATCTCATCCACCCCCGGAGCCTTGCCACCGCGGAGCTTTTTAACCACCTCGGCGACCTCAGCACCAGAGATTGGAGAGCCCGACCCAAAGTCCCCAGGCTCCGCTTCCTCAGTGGAAGACGTGCCAGTAGGATTGAGGAGGTCTTCGAAGTATTCCGCCCACCGACTCACAACATCCCGAGTTGAGGTCAACAGCACGCCATCCCCACCATAAATGGTGTTGGT
>JBBPBX010074961.1:0-17458 GCA_038048925.1 Garcialebias charrua
AACTTTTTTTACTTTTATACTACTATGAAAAAGTACTATGCAAAAACTCAGGACAGTATTACACTTTATTTCATTTTATGTTTATGGATATTAAATGTTGGTGTTGGTGAAAACTTTTTATACTTTTATACTACTATGAAAAAGTACTATGCAAAAACTCAGGACAGTATTACACTTTATTTCATTTTATGTTTATGGATATTAAATGTTGGTGTTGGTGAAAACTTTATACTTTTATACTACTATGAAAAAGTACTATGCAAAAACTCAGGACAGTATTACACTTTATTTCATTTTATGTTTATTAAATGTTGGTGTAAAACTTTTTATACTTTTATACTACTATGAAAAAGTACTATGCAAAAACTCAGGACAGTATTACACTTTATTTCATTTTATGTTTATTAAATGTTGGTGTTGGTGAAAACTTTTTATACTTTTATACTACTATGAAAAAGTACTATGCAAAAACTCAGGACAGTATTACACTTTATTTCATTTTATGTTTATTAAATGTTTTAGTGTTTAAATAGTTATTGTTGCACTGAGGGACAGAGAGAAATGCAATTTCAATCCTGTGTATGTCCTGTACATATTACTGTTTTGAGAATAAAGCTGACTTTGACTTGACTTTGATTCAAATGATACATTTGTAATGCACAATTACACATTTATCAATTATTTTTAGACAGCATGCAATTTTTGCACACATTAAAATCAAAACACTATTTCTACAGGTTTCTCCACATTCCACTTCACATTCCTGGTGAAATAAAGGCTACTACACATTGAGATTTTTCGTGTCAGGTAGCAATGCTTCATTTTAATGCAATATGGGACTTATATTTACAATGCCATTTCAGGTTTCCAAATAATTCTAACATCTAATGTTCTTACAGTTATAAAAAAGTCTTTCATACCAAATTTTATGTAATACAACTGTTAGTGGCTTTGTAAATACAATATGCAAACAAAACAGACGGAAAGCTGAAGTGGATATTTCAATGTAGTTTCATTTTATTTAAAATCATTTAACATTCAAATACATATAGCAATATACAATATAGCTTGGCACACCTCAGAGACTATCAGGGAAACCGTAGTTGCACCAAGTTTGTAGCTGGCTGCTACACTTTTCTGGCTGCTACCTGAAGCCAGGATTCTAAAGTCACTGCCAAACGCTCGGGTAATGTCACAGGGCTGCTGTGGGTCCTTCCATGTCGTATGAAAGGCGAAATACGATGTAGCAGGTCATCAAATCGGCGTGCAGACATGCATGTTATATTCCCCACCAGTACGTCTCTGACAGTGTAATGGCCGAACATACCATCTCCTTCTGCGTCTTCTTCGTCTCATTAAAATTGCAAGACACAATAACTGTTGTTCTATTATAATTTGCTCCTCTAATAAAGACAGTTCAAGAATGAAGCGAGCGGGAAGCCATTTTATTTGTGTTGTGACGTCAAACAGTTCTTCTTCTACGGTAGATTTCTTCTTCTACACCCTTTCTTGTAACATATGCACATGTTGTAGAGGCTACTTCCACCTGCTGGCCCGTAAAAGAACAGCACTTTGCCATGCTCGGCCGTGCGTCAACCATAAACACAGGGGCGAAACTATGAACGCATTTCGCCGTGCGGCACAGTGCACGCGCGGCGCGCGCGCTCCAGCCTGCGGACCAAAGCGAAAGTCTAACTCAGCCTTAAAATTGGAGCTTGGCGCGTTCGCGTGAACGTTCAAAGGGCTTGTGCAGCGGCGCACGCACGGCGCTCACACAGCGGGGCACCGCGCTCGCTCGAGCGCGGAGCTCTGCCCCAGCCTTACGAGCGCGCACGCGATGCGCGGTGTCTGACCAATCAGCGACCTCAGTTCAGTCCCCCTCCGCGTGCAGCTGCTCACAGAGAACGAGAGAAGAAAGCAGAGCTCTGCCCGGTGAACAGGCGCGCACAGAATGCGCCGTGTGTGGCGTCTGCCCGGTGAACAGGCGCGCACAGAATGCGCCGTGTGTGGCGTCTGAAGGAGGACGCTGAGCTCTGCATCGAGCTTAACATAACAAATTTTTTTGTTTTCATCTTGCCATCTCCGTCCTCTGCAGAGAAGTCTAGCAACCCTATCTTCTGTGCCCACTGTCTCATCTGTGTCTGCAACTGCAGATTATCTACCTGGTAAGTTTTATTTTGTTTTGTTTTGTTTAAGTTTATTCATTTTACAAAATGTGATACAACAAATGACAAGCAAATGAAAAGAATAAAAAATATATAAGGTGTAAATTAAAAGGTAGCAGATGAAGAAAATATCTTATTAAATCTGCTCCTATCTATCTAATACAAACTAATTGCTCTCTAATAACAAAATAAGCAAATAACTCGTTTAACCAACAATATATGGATTACTCAGTTACATTCAGTCATATTTGTTTAACAATTCAACTTTGACAATTTTCTTAAATACAGAAATTGATTTAGCTTCTTTAAATACTGGCATTAAATTATTCCACAATGTTACGCCTTGTATTACTGTAGTTCTTCCCTTCAAACTTGTTCTGAACTGTGGTTTAACAAACACATCTTTACCCTTAAGATTGTAACAGCTTGTTCTTTTCACAAAAAACCTTTGAATATTTGATGGTAGTATATTATTATATGCTCTATACATAAGTAACAAAATGTTGTAATCGACCAAATCATAGAATTTCAGTAGCTTCATTTGAGAAAATAATACACCAGAAGGGTGACAATAATGATTTCTGGTTATAATTCTCACAATCTTTTTTTGCATAATAAAAATAGGCATTGTATTGCTTTTGCATGCTTTTCCCCATACACTTACACAATAAATCAAATGTGGCACAATCAATGAATTATATAACAGATACAAAGATTTATCATTTAGTAGATATCGAACCCTATAAAGTACTGCAATTGATTTAGATATTTTTGTTTTAACTAAATTTATATGTTGTTTCCATGATAAATTATCATCAATAATAACACCCAAGAATTTTACCTCATTGACTCTGCGTATTTCTGAATCATCGATAAAAAATGGAATGTCTATTGATTTATTTTTATTGCTAAATATCATGTAGTATGTTTTATCCAAATTTAATGATAATTTGTTGAGTCTAAACCAGTTTTGAATCTTTACAAACTCCTTCATTAATAAATCCATTACTTGTTCAATAGTGTCTCCAGAACAAAAAAAAGTTGTGTCGTCTGCGAACAAAACACATTTGATGACCCCAGACACTTTAACCAGATCGTTAATATATAAAAGGAAAAGTTTCGGACCGAGTATTGATCCCTGTGGAACACCACATGTAACAGTACAGTGATTTGATTTTACGTCATCCAACTGAACATATTGTTTCCTATTTTTTAAGTAACTGCATAGCCATTGTAAGGCTAATCCTCTTATTCCATATTTTTGTAATTTATTAAGGAGAATACTATGATTAACGGTATCAAAGGCTTTTTTTAAATCAACAAAAACACTTACACAATATTTTTTTTGGTCAACAGCAGTAATTACTTGTTCAACAAAATCCATAAGTGCCATTGATGTTGAATGACCAGATCTTAAACCATACTGAGTATCTGTTAGAATGTTGTGTTTTTCAATGAATTTGTCTAATCGAATGTTAAATAGTTTCTCCAAGATTTTTGAGAACTGTGGTAGTAGGGATATCGGTCTATAATTATTAAACACACCTTTGTCACCGGTTTTGAAAAATGGAACCACTTTAGCCACCTTCATTCTATCAGGAAATACACCAGTTGTAAATGATAAATTACAAATGTAAGTGAACGGCTCAATCACATGACATGAAGTTAACTGCAGAACATCTTCTATAATTCCTCTTTGTGCTCCAGACCATTTTCAGATTAACAGTTATGTACATCGCAAATATTTTCTGCCCTTTTATGTTATTATTAATCATCATCTTTCTTTTGTCTCTTTCTCAGAAGCTTCCACATCAAAGTCCGAGCCACACCAAGGATCATCAGCTCTGCCAATGGACCCAGCTGAGTGGCCATCTTTCCTCTCAGATGTAAACAGGACTGAGCAGGTGATGAGAGGACCACTGCCTATTAAGGATACCTTTTCCTTCCCCAAAAGGCATGATGGGCAAAGTTTTTATTTTTAGAAAGTTTGATTTTACCAGTTTATTCATAGGCAGTTTTATCAATACATTCTGCCATGTCTGGCCTTCTGAGGACATTCATGAACTTGATGTGGTCCAAAATTAAAACAAGTTTGACACCCCTGCAATAAATTACATATATACATTAAAAAGGACTGTCAGAGTTGCAATACGTTTTATTAGGTGGGAGAATGATAAAACCATCTGACCGTTGATTGCAGTAATTCACATTATTAGTAGAAACATAGGGCCCCCATCCAAATTTTGCTTAGGGCCCCAAAGAGGCGTGGCCGGCCCTGTCTAAACGCTCTAAAAACTCTTGACACACGCAAAGCAGCAGGACCTGACAACATAGAACCACTTTTCCTAAAACTAGCTGCAGATTTCATTGCTGAACCTCTTTCATATATTTTCAATCACAGTCTCAACACAAATACAATACCCAAAATCTGGAAATCAGCTTTTGTTCTCCCTCTGCTAAAAGGGGGTGAACCAACAAATGTCAACAACTACAGACCAATTTCTAAATTATGCATTCTTGCCAAACTGTTCGAAAGACTTGTCTGTGATCAGCTAACTGATTTCCTACAATCAAACCATATTCTATCACAATTCCAGTCAGGATTCAGAAAACAGCACAGCATCGTCACTACAGTTCTCAAAGTATTAAATGACATCATACATGCCCTGGACTGCAAACAATACTGTGTTGCCCTATTTATAGACCTGTCCAAGGCATTTGATACAGTTGATCACAGACTACTGACAAACATCCTGGAACACTCTGGTCGATCAGCAAATGCAGTCTCATGGTTCACCAACTACCTAACTGACAGAACACAGTCTGTTCAAGTAGCCAGATCCTCCTCTACTTTCTTAGATGTTGTGAAAGGGGTGCCACAGGGTTCTGTCTTGGGTCCCATTCTTTTCTCCTTATACATCAACGATCTTTGCAGTTATCCGTCAAATGCCTCCCACCATTATTACCCAGATGACACCATCATCTATTGCTGTTCATCCTCCCTCAGCCAAGCTTTCACCTCTCTTCAAGACACTTTTAATATTATCAGTCACGTATGTGTAACCACTACTTAATTTAATTAGTAATAAACCTCAGCAGTAAAGTTACTTTGGTTCTAGGATCACACAGGAGGATAATAAGCAAGTAAGTTTTAACAACTCAAATTTATTTTTCTTTCCCCACAAAAAAAATAATTTAAATGAAACTTATTACCTTAATACAGATTAATTAAAGAAATTAAATTGTCCACCCTAAACAAATAAAAAATAAACAGAAAAAACAATAAGGGTAGGTTTCTTGTTAAAAGTTCATTAAAAGAACTACTTCTCTTTAAAAAAAAAATACAAATTCCAATTAGCCCTTCAATATACAATTCAGTCAGTTCAGTCAATGTGCACAAAGATTGTCAGTTAAAGAAAATATGTTCATGAACATATAGCTTGTGAGTTTGCAGTGGCGGACTTAGACATTTTGGGGCCCCAGGCAAACCTTTGTAAAGGGGCCCTCCCCCAAGTCAGCCTAAATGTACCATTAGGCCCTGCCCTGAAGGTCAAAGATTTTCATGTTCATAGTCTAATACTGGGAACTACACAATAAAAACAACTGGGTTTTTTTTCTCTACTTTAATAAGGTACAACTATCCTTTAAAGTCTTTTTGCAAAACATGTTTTATTATTATCTCGGGGTCTTGTTCACGAATGAGGGAAAACTGGAGCGTGAGATCGATAGGCGGATAGGTGCAGCATCCGCAGTGAAGCGGGTGCTGTACCGGTCTGTCGTGGTGAAGAGGGAGCTGAGTCGAAAGGCAAAGCTCTCAATTTACCGATCGATCTACGTTCCCACCCTCATCTATGGTCATGAGCTTTGGGTTGTGACCGAAAGAACGAGATCTCGGATACAAGCGGCTGAAATGAGTTTTCTCCGCAGGGTGTCTGGACTCTCCCTTAGAGATAGGGTGAGAAGCTCAGTCATCCGGGAGGGACTCGGAGTAGAGCCGCTGCTTCTCCACATCGAGAGGAGCCAGTTGAGGTGGCTCGGGCATCTGGTTAGGATGCCTCCTGGACGCCTCCCTGGTGAGGTGTTCCGGGCATGTCCCACCGGGAGGAGACCCAGAGGAAGACCCAGGACACGCTGGAGGGACTATGTTTCTCGGCTGGCCTGGGAACGCCTTGGGATTCCCCCAGAGGAGCTGCTCCAAGTGGCTGGGGAGAGGGAAGTCTGGGCCTCCCTACTTAGGCTGCTACCCCCCGCGACCCGACCCCGGATAAGAGGAAGAAAATGGATGGATGGATGTTTTATTATTGCAATAAAAGGCTCTAAATCAAGTCTTACACCAAAATTCAACAACACTAAATAAACACAAACAAATAGAGAGGGTAGATGTGAGCAATACAGTAGAAATATATTTTCCTAAATTATAAGATTTTCACAACTTTAATTCTTTTAACGTTATATTACATATTCTGTAACAGGGAACAGTTGTTAGATCAATGTGAAAAAGTGAGTGTGTGTAGTTGAGATGTGGTACTTTGAGATGAATTCACACACTGGCTCGATATGAACAGCAAGATGTCCAGGCATGAGACACTTTTTACAGCATTAAGTGATCATGAATTACCTTGATTATTCAGCTGGACTTCTATGAAAGTTGTCTTCTGTCTTGTTTCTGGTCTTTAATGATGCATGTTTAAAGACTGCATCTGAAAAAAACAACAAATGTTAGTGTTGGAGGAAATAAAAGAAAAAATAAGACATTATTACATTTAACACATGTGAAGGCTCTCATTTATCCAAGTTTCCATAATTAAGACTGAAAGTTTTGACTTCTTTTTAAACCTTAAAACTTACACAGACTGTAAGACTTACTGTAAACTAAATGACTCAAATAATGTCACAGATTTTTCCACCTGGATTATTGAGCATGCATCAGGGAATGTCACTTTTCATTTATATCAATTTTTACATTTTAGATAACATTTTAATTTAGCAATCCTAGCCTTTTGATTCTGTTGTTTTAAACTAACAGTGGCATTTCTGTCCAAAACAAACCGGTCATTATTAAAAAACAAATTTTTGCATTACCGTATTCGTCGGCCTATAAGTCGCACCGGAGTATAAGTCGCACCAGCCAAATATGCCCAATTAAATGGAAAAATCAACGTATAGGTCGCACCGGCCTATAAGTCGCACCGGCCTATAGGTCGCACCTCACGTGAACTGGTGTTTTGCCCAAAATGGACTGGCTGCCAAATTGTTTGGAAGGACTTTTGACAAGATTATCACATAAAAACTACAGTATTTTGTTTGATGTGTCTTAATTAATAAATGAACATTATTTTGGACTGGCTGCCAAATTGTTTGGAAGGACTTTTGACAAGATTATCACATAAAAACTACAGTATTTTGTTTGATGTGTCTTAATTAATAAATGAACATAATTTTGGACTGGCTGCCAAATTGTTTGGAAGGACTTTTGACAAGATTATCACATAAAAACTACAGTATTTTGTTTGATGTGTCTTAGTTGAACTTTTCTTTAATAAATGAACATTATTTTTTTATATTTTGTGTCTTTCATCATTTATCTTTAAAGATAACAATATATTTTTATTAGCTGAATCATTTATTATTATTTATTAGCTGAATCCTGGACGACTGAGAATCTTCACCAGCATATTTTTATTAGCTGACATCACAGTAAAAAACGTGTCTCAGTTTGATGTGTCTTAATTAATAAATGAACATTATTTTTTTATATTTTGTGTCTTTCATCATTTATCTTTAAAGATAACAATATATTTTTATTAGCTGACATCACAGTAAAAACGTGTCTCAGTTTGATGTGTCTTAATTAATAAATGAACATTATTTTTGTATATTTTGTGTCTTTCATCATTTATCTTTAAAGATAAACACATATAAATATATTTTTATTAGCTGACATTACAGTAAAAAACGTGTCTCAGTTTGATGTGTCTTAATTAATAAATGAACACTATTTTTGTATATTTTGTGTCTTTCATCATTTATCTTTAAAGATAAACACATAAATATATTTTTATTAGCTGACATCACAGTAAAAAACGGTTTTTTTGGTGACTGAGATCCAAGCCTTTTCTCATAACATAATTTTGGACTGGCTGCCAAATTGTTTGGAAGGACTTTTGACAAGATTATCACATTAAAACTACAGTATTTTGTTTGATGTGTCTTAGTTGAACTTTTCTTTAATAAATGAACATTATTTTTTTATATTTTGTGTCTTTCATCATTTATCTTTAAAGATAAACACATAAAAATATATTTTTATTAGCTGACATTACAGTAAAAAACGTGTCTCAGTTTAAAATGATGACAGAAACAGATACTGTATTTATTTTATGGCTTTTATTTATTTATTCAAAACCATTGAAGTCTTCATCTTCTGTGTCACTGCACCATTTTTGGACCAGGCAGATGTCAACAGTGTAGGTACTGTAAAGGGTTTCTTAGCGCCCATAGCGGCCGAAACTGGTACTGCACCATTTTTGGACCAGGCAGATGTCAACAGTGTAGGTACTATAAAGGGTTTCTTAGCGCCCATAGCGGCCGAAACTGGTACTGCACCATTTTTGGAGCTTTTGACCAAAGTCACATTATGACCAAAATGTTGGAAAAATCGACGTATAAGTCGCACCGGCCTATAAGTCGCAGGGCTTAGAAATGGAGGCAAATGGAGGCAAAAAGGTGCGACTTATACGCCGGAGAATACGGTACTCTGAAAGCTATAAGTTGTGCTTTATAATGTATTTAATGGAGGGACTATGGACCAAATAACAAAACAATGATAGTCTGATGAAGTTTTAACAGTCAAATATTTTGTAAAATGGTTGAGAATTTTTTTTTATAGATAACTGTGGAATATTTTAGATCTATTCTATTCAATGTAAAGTCCGAATAATTTAATAATACTGTATACTAAGCAAGCAGGGCAGAGAGCTAAAGTAGGTAAAATATATAATCCCCTCTCTCCTATTTAAGTCAGAAGATTTAGGTCGAATATCTTTTAATATTTTGATACAGAAAGAAAACGTGAAAATAGTGGTTGTCTCAGCTGATTACTGTTAGGATTTCTTTTACCCAACCTACAAAATAATTTCTAAAACTCGTACCTCATCTTGCTGTGAATCCTCGTCTTTATCTTCATCTTGAGTCACTGCCTCGGCGCCATTAACTTCCTCCTGGATCCTGATGTCCGGTTCCGCCACACTTTTAAATGGGCCGCTGCCGCTCGTGACCGTCATTAGCAGTTGATGAAGTTTTAGAATTCGACCCATTAAAAAAGGTTGTCACTTTCGGTAGTGAAGAAACATACGTTATTGTTTTTTGACGCTTTTTACGTTTTTCAGCTCCGCTTTCGTATTTTCTCGTTCGCTTCATCTTTTTTCTGTCTCCTGTCTCCCGCTTCCTTCTCACTCAAACAGCAAGCGAGCATACAGCACTTCCTGGATTAGTGGGTGACGTCATGACGCATGACGGAATAGTCCATTTTAGTAGGGGGGTACAGAACTCAACCGTTTTTTCTGTTGCGTTTTTAAAGATAGTTTTCATCGTAACTATAATTATTTTTATGTTAAACGTACATTAACAAGCAGGAGCAATGTTAGGGATGTAGGTGACGGCTGGGGCCCCTGCTGAATGGAGGCCCCTGCTGATTGGCGGCCCCAGGCAACGGCCTCATTCGCCTGAATGGTAGATCCGCCACTGTGAGTTTGAAAGATTGGGGGCCCCCTTTTCTTTTTTTTCCTTGTTCAATAAGCTTATCTGTTGTCCAAGCGGCTCCAGCAGTGCAGTCCCTCCTCTTTCCAGACTTCAGTCCGAGTAACAAAGATGGCGGCGGGACCCTCCTACTTCTGGACTTCACTGGCTCGTTCAGATATCAGCCGTTAAAAAAACCAACCTGCATGAAGAGTGGTAACCGTTCATGCGCGTGCACAGAAATCAGCTAAGCTAAATCTTTCAATCACTTCTCATTAAAAAAACAAATTAACGTTTAAAATAAACAACAACAAAAAATACTCAGTAATAAAGAACTTACTTAACATTACTTCACTATAAAACAACCTCATTTCACAGAACTGTTAATTATAGAGTGACACTATATACTCCGGTCGTTTTTTTTTCTTTCTGTTCAGAAAAACGGAGCAACGTTTGGCATTCTGCCCAAGAACACAGCTGAAAATAAAGCAACAGACTCACCGGAGAAATCCCGGAACGAAATGTACATTATCCAGTTTGAAATGAACAGATTTCTCTCGTAGAACAGCAACACATATGAGTTGTGACTTCTCTACTTCTGCTGGAACGTGCTTAATCTACAGACTCTGTCATTTCTCTGTCTTCTCTAATTCTGCTGAGACGTTAAGTACGTCTTCTTCTTCTTCCCTTTTTTTAACACAGAGAAGAAATTTGGATCTAGGGCCCTCTACAGGACATTCTAAGAACTACAAGATAATACATTAAACATACAGACAAATCAACACAGTTTATGGGGGTTACATCCTCCCCCCCAAACCTCTCATGCGTCCCTGCATGTTCAATTACACAGTCTCCACTAGGTTAGTTTGATACTGTGAAATAGCAGGTATAAAATCAGAACTTAAGGCTGTCGTAAAAGCTTTATCTAATCCTTCAAAAATTGATTGCATAACAACAACCAGAGGGTTGCCCAGTGATGGGTAAGTCAGTCTTTTAGGTTGACTCCGTTGTCTTGTTGATCGTCTCAACTCCACATCCTCTGATTGATCACTCTCCTCTTTGTGACTGTTGTCATCTGGCGTTTGAACTCTAACCAATTCATCCACCCTTTTATCTTCTTGAGATATTGAAAGCTCTGGTGCCTCAGCCACAATTTCAGATTTTGATGTAGACTTGCTGTCACCTTCCATAGAACTTTGTGGTTGGAACAGAGGTGCTTCTGGATTCATTGTATAATCTCCACTCAACTCTTCAACACTGACTCCTGGTGTGTATCTGGATGGGGATTCTATGATGCGAGTCATCGTATCCTCTTGCCTTGTGAGAGAAGTTGTATTAGCACAACCCAAATCCACTCCAGAAGTGTTCTGCACATCATAGTTGGTTGTTTCATCCTCAGTTCTTTTAGGTTTTCCATCCACAAATACAACTGGAGGATAGTAATAGTCATCTGTTCCATCATCGTTTTCTGCCAAGGGATCCTCTTCACCCTGAAGTCCAAAATTATTTCCATCCTCAACAGACTTAGAACCTGAAGAACAACGTGGCACCTTCTTGTCCTTGACTGGCTTTGGTTCATTGTTAGTTTGTGGTAAAAATCCACAAGGTAACAACAGGTCTCGATGTAGCACTCTCTGTGGACCATCTGCTTCCAAAGGAGACACTACATATACAGGTAAATCTTTCACTTGTTTCACCACCTGGTAGATGGTCTGGCTCCATCTGTTGGAGAGTTTATGCTTCCCACGTAATCCAACATTTTTCACCAAGATACGATCTCCAGTCTCCAACTTTGAGTCTCTCACTCTTTTGTCAAAGAGCTTCTTGTTATGAAGAGCAGCTTTAGTGCTATGATCCACAGCAATCTTGTAACTCTCTGTCAGACTTTCCTTGAGGTTTTTCACATATTGCGTGTGTGACTCTCTTTTTCCAGTTTCACAGGTTAATCCAAATGCGATGTCGATAGGCAGGTTAGGTTGCCTCCCAAACATCAGTTGGTAGGGAGAATAGCCGGTAGTGTCATGCTTGGTACAGTTATAAGCGTGTACAAGTGGCTGTACAAACTCTTTCCACTTCACCTTGTCTTCTTCCTGCAGTGTACCCAACATGGCCAGTAATGTTCTGTTAAACCTCTCCACAGGGTTTCCACGTGGATGGTATGGCGTTGTACGCGTTTTCTTGATTCCAAGCATTGTGCAAAGTTCTTTGATTAGATTGGATTCAAAATCACGACCCTGATCACTATGTAGCCGCTCAGGGAACCCATAATGGATGAAGAAATTGTTCCACAGAGCCTTGGCTACTGTTTTTGCCTTTTGGTCAGGTGTCGGTACTGCCACCGAATACTTGGTGAAATGGTCAGTTATGACTAGGATATTTTTGGTTCCTTTGCTATCAGGTTCCAACGATAAATAATCCATACAAACCAACTCAAGTGGTCTGCTAGTCTGGATATTTACCAGAGGGGCACTCCATCCAGCTTTTGCCTTTCGTCGTATGCATCTTTCGCAGGTCTGCAACTTGTTTACAATTTGCTCCAACATGTGTGGCCAGAAGAATCGGGCACGTACCAAGTCTGTGGTACGGTCAACCCCCATGTGTCCAACAGCATCATGTAGAGCCTCCAGAGCAACCTCCCTGAAACTTTTGGGTAGAACCAGTTGAAAAGATGGTTCTCTATTGATTACACGTTTTCTGTAGAGAACCCCCTCTCTCAGTGTTAGTTGATCCCAGAGGCGTAACATCAGTTGTACTTCTCTGTTCTCTTGCTGTCGCTGTCTGTACGATAAACGCCTCCCACCTTTTAAGATGGAAATGACTCTGCTTATTGCCGGATCCCTCTGTTGTTCAAGAGCCCAGTCTTGTTGAGACATGCGAGGTAATGTGCATGAATTTGGTAAAAGGTCATCATGTGTGTACTCAGGGGGAATAACATGCACGTCAACAGCAATACATTCAACCAGGCATGATTCCAGTGCAGGTTCAGAGTGTGCAGGATTTGTTTGTCTAGCCAGATGTTTCTGACAGATGGCATTTACAACTTCTGATGAAACCTCTGCGGCACCAGTCCCTTTGGCAATGTGAGCTATGAAATGTTATATGGTTTGGTCTTCGTCATGTGTTGAATCATCAAGTCCATTCTCAAAATGTGGCCATCTAGAGAGACCATCAGCATCTTGATTTTTCTTTCCTGCTCTGTACTGCATCTGAAAATCAAATGTGGAGAGGGCAGCTAGCCACCGATGTCCAGCTGCATCTAGTTTAGCAGTTGTAAGTACATAAGTTAAAGGATTGTTATCTGTTACTACTGTAAACTTGGCTCCATAAAGATAGTCGAAAAACTTATCAGTCGCTGCCCACTTAAGAGCAAGAAACTCAAGCTTATGAGTTGGATAACGCTTTTCGCACTTTGAAAGACCCCTGCTAGCAAAGGCAATAACCCTCAGCTGGCCATCTTGCTCTTGATAAAGAGCTCCCCCCAATCCTAGCAAACTAGCAAAATATAAGGCTTTGTTACATCTGCAAATCCTAAAACTGGTGCAGTGGTAAGTTTCTGAATCAGAGTATTAAAAGCCTCTTCACATTCTGATGTCCATTTTTCAGCAAATGGTTTTTTAGGTCAACTTCTGAGGTGTGTTTGAAACACTGTTTAGCAGCCTTCCTGGGTGGAAAATAATGTACCCAATGGTAAGGTCATTTAGGGGTCTTGCAATTTTGGCAAAGTCTCTAATAAATCTCCTATAATACCCTGCAAACCCTAAAAATGACTTTAGTTCTTTAATGTTTTTAGGTGTTGGCCAAGTTGTCAATGCTGCAGTTTTCTCAGGATCTGTCTCGACACCTCTTTCAGAAACTACATGTCCTAGGTACTTCACTGATGTTCGGAAGAACTGACACTTCTCAGGGGAAAGCTTAAGTCCATACTCTCTGAGCTTCCCCAGGACACGCATAAGGCGTTCTTCATGCTCCTCTAATGTGGTAGAAAAAACAATCAGATCATCCAGAAATACTAAAACTTCTTTAAGGTTGAGATTTCCCATACATTTCTCCATTACACGCTGAAATGTGCTGGGAGCGTTGGTTACACCTTGTGGCATCCGATTAAACTCCCAGAAGCCCATAGGAGTTACAAACGCTGTCTTATACTTGTCCTCCTCCTCAACCTCAACCTGATAGTATCCTGATTTTAAATCCATGACTGAGAACCACTTTGACCCTGTCAATGCCGAAAAAGCCTCCTCAATATTTGGTAACGCATAGGCATCTTTGATTGTCTGATTGTTTAACTTACGATAGTCGACACAGAGCCGGATTTCACCATTTTTCTTTTTTACTACCACAATAGGGGATGCAAATGGACTTTCTGACTCACGGATTACGTTGGCATCACACAGTTCTTTTAAGTGCAATCTGACAGCCTCATAATCTGATGGGTGTATTGGCCTAGGTCTTTGTTTAAAAGGAGTAGGATCAGAGAGGCGTATCTTATGTTTTACAGCGGTTGTGTGGCCATAGTCTAAATCATGACTAACAAACACATCGGACATCGAACTTAACTTTTTTGTTACTCTCTCTCTCCATTCTTCAGAAAGAGATGTATCTGTGAGGTCAATTTTGAGCTGGCTAGGTTTAACTGGTAAGTCAATGTTTTGACATAAAGCAATATTTTGCGTAAGCTCGGACTGAGATCTTAACTCTTGGTTTTTTCTCACTGTTGACTGAGGAGCTGAAACTGTTAGAGGCTTATAGAGTTCAGCAACAGTTAGAGCAGCAGGTACTATGATGTCATGTGCTCTTTCATTCTTCACTAAAATAGGGATTTTGAAAGATGTTGTCGATGGGGCTGTCATAACATAGTTGCAGAATACTAATCCACCAGGTAAGATGGAGTCTGCCTGTTCAACTAATAGAGAAGTGCCTGGGGAAACTGTAATGTTTCTGGCATAACCCATTAAAACAGCCTTTTCCCCTGCAGGTATTTTCTGACTCGTTTTTCTTAGCAATTTTATCTTTCCTACCCTACCACTCGCTCGATCTTCTTTGTGTATGCCATACAGTGTCCTGATCAGTGGCACATTTTTACAGTGCACTTGTTGATTGTGAACACTGGTTCTTTTAGAAGTTGTATAAATGTCGTAAAGAACATCTAACACATTTGTTCCAACCAGCACCGGAACTTCTCTATTTGATCTACAATCTGGTACAATTAAAGCTAAAGTAAGGACTTCCTCAGGTCTCCCTGCAATCTCTTCTGGAAAGAAAAGATTTACCTCAATGTACCCCAGATAAGGAACTATCTGACCACCTGCACCCTGAATGTCTAAAAGGTCACCTAGTGACTGGATCGGTCGTGAATGCAAGTGGAGCTTGTGAAATGTTTCAGAAACAGTCGTCACCTGGGAGCCTGAGTCAAGAAGACAAATGCTTTGAACTCCATCAATAAACATCTTGGCAGTGTTTTTCGATCCTACCAAGGCATCCAGAAGTGCTTCATCTGATGTACATGTAGGGGACTGTCTCATATTGTTGATGGTTGTCGATTTTTGATCGTGTTTTAAGCCTTGCGTTGATTGTGGAGCCTGCACTGGTCGGGTATCAGTATGCCCCTCTACTGAAACCCGGTCCAGTTTAAAGCCGTTCCGTACCTTGCTTCCCACTGCTGACGTTTTTCCTTTAGTTCCTTGTACTTTTTATCGACCAATTCTTTGTTTGGAGGATTCTCACACTGTCTTGCAATATGGCCAGTTTCTCCACATTTAAAACAGAACCAAGCTTTTGGAGGAGGTTGGCGTGCTGGCTGTTGCACATGTACTTCTGCTGCTGCCATAGGGGGCAAGTCGACAAATCCAGTTGTTTCCTGTTGTCTCCTCTCCCTCCTCTGAGACCTTTTTTCTGTAAGTTGTATCTGAAGCTCAGCGACTTGTTTTCTTAAGCTTTCTGTCTCTGTGATGTACTTCTGTACAATGTCATGGTCATGTTCTACTGAGGGTTCTAAGACAGTCTGAAAATGCAACGAAGGTTTTACTTTTGAGCCTCCAAAGTGACGCTGCATTCGGTCCATCTTTACTGATCTCCGCTCTTCTTCCATTCTCAACTGGAGAAGAAGTTCAGAGAAATCTGGCAGGGACTCACTGTTGAATCTTTGCTGAAGAGTTAGAAGCAGGGTCTGATCCTAGCACCCACGAATGAACTGCTTGTACAGCTGTTTGTTTGCATTAACTTCACTCACACCACCTCGCCTGACTGACTGCAGTCTTTGTAGATATTCAGAAGCCCCCTCTCCTGCATCCTGGTGAGTGCTCAAAAACTTGGCAAATATTTCTTCACCATCATCTACAAGTCCGTATGCTGACTGAAGGAGACGGACATATTCTTGTGGATATGAATGAGAGCCAAGCTGTTTCACAATATCTAATGCAGGGGATAGCAAACTTTCCAGAATCATCCTTCTTTGCATATCAATGGAGAATCCATCTTGAAACATCAGTTCAACATGAAGGATCCAAGTCTCAAAATCCACTTCTCCAGGGGGTTTAGGCACTCGTCCAGAAAAGGAACGAAGTCTCTTTGGAGTCAAATTTGATGAAGCAGCTTCATTTTTTATTACATGCTCAACGATTATGCGTTGCACATCTGGGGGATTCAACATATCATCACTCAGTGGAGGTGTGTTAGTTGACAAAGCTCGTCTCTTACTTTTTGCTCTTTGTTCTGGTTGTTTGGAGTGAGATGGATTAATGGCACGAGTTGTATGAATTTGTCTTTGATGTCCCTTTGATGTGAGGGCAGTGTCAGCGTTATCAGATTCAGTCTCTCCACCATCAGAACTGCTCGACTCACAACCATCTTGTTCTGAGGCTGTTTTCTGAGCTTTAATTTCTGCTGAAGACTGAGAAAACACAGGTGAAAGTAAAACTCTCTTTATATCATCAACACACCACCTTGCAGTTGGATATTTGGCTGTAGCTATTTCACATGGAAAATTTGGCTTAAGATGCTCAACTGCTTCTTCATCATCCAACTCAATGATGGCTTCGCTTAACCTTAACCTGACTATCTTCACCACTGCGCCATAAGTTTTAAGTGCTTCAGTTATGTTTGCATCAGTGGCATCTTCATTTAGGCCAAAAGCTAAGATTGATTTCTTTACATTCACCCCATACTTTTGCTCAATGTCAGCAACATTAATCTTATTTACTTCCATTCTGTCTGGTATCAGTGTTTTTATTTTAATTTTATTTTAGTTGCTGATGTTGCGCTTATTTAACTTATAATCCTCCTGGCTAGCTCGCCACTAAATGTTTCCATGTAACCACTACTTAATTTAATTAGTAATAAACCTCAGCAGTAAAGTTACTTTGGTTCTAGGATCACACAGGAGGATAATAAGCAAGTAAGTTTTAACAACTCAAATTTATTTTTCTTTCCCCACAAAAAAATAATTTAAATGAAACTTATTACCTTAATACAGATTAATTAAAGAACTTAAATTGTCCACCCTAAACAAATAAAAAATAAACAGAAAAAACAATAAGGGTAGGTTTCTTGTTAAAAGT
>JBBPBX010074962.1:0-17458 GCA_038048925.1 Garcialebias charrua
ATCTGTACTCCCAGAAATACGGTAACCCGTGATGGAGTCAAATCGCTTTTTTGTAGGTTTATGACAAAACCGAGAGACTCCAGGTGAGATATCACCTTATAGGAGTGTGACTGGGCCTGCTTTCTGCTTTCAGCCAGAATCAGCAGGTCATCCAAGTAATTCATGACCCTGAGTCCTTGATTCCTAAGAGGGGTCAGGGTTGCATCCAGACATTTAGTAAATGTACGCGGAGCAGTCTTTAAACAGAAGGGTAATGCTTTGAATTCATAAGCGTTTCCCTTGAACGCAAATCGGAGGAACTTTCTGTGTTTCCTCCACACGCCTATATGGAAATAGGCATCTTTTAAATCCACTGTACATGCATAGTCTCCTGGTCTCACAGTCTGGAGAACTTGCCTCAGTGTAAGCATCTTGAACTTAAATTTTTTAATCCTTTTGTTGAGAGTCCTGAGATCCAGAATCGGTCTCAGGGAATTATCCTTTTTGGGCACCAGGAAGTACTTGCTGTAGTGGCCAGAGCGTAGTTTGCGTCCTGAGACCAAACAAATCACTCCCTTGTGCAGCATCGTCGAAACGTCCTCCCTCGGCACGTGTACACGTGTAGGGTTGATCTTAGATTGCAGCACCCCTGTGAAGTGGGGCGGTCTTTTTGAGAACTGCAACTTGAGCCCATGACATATCGTTGTCATGACCCAATCATTTGGTCGACACGCCTTCCAGGCCTACGCATGCGCGCTGAGCCTGGACGGCATGTTGAATTGCTGCTCATCGTATTTTAGCGCTGGAGAGGTGGCCTTTGACCCCTCTCGTGCCTTTTCGAGCAGGCTGTTCGGCCCGACAGAAGATATTGCGAGATCTGACCATCTCTGGCAGAGCTTGTGTATCTTGCTGTGGTCATAGTTTGACCACATGGTTTGTTTATAAAAATGGGACTCGAGTCATAAACCAGGCAGTCTGTTCTGCTTTGGTACTTTTATTTTTGTACATGTCTGAAACAGTGTTTGTTTTGTTTACACATACAATAGGCGAGTCCTGTTTGGTGCGCGCACACATGTGACCAGTTTCTCGTAGTTTCTTACGAGTAGAGACTGGGATCAAAAGGTTAGGTTCCCGTTCCTCGTGGGCAGACGAACCTGTAAAACTGTCAGTTCGTCCTGGTTCATCAGGCCCGAGACTGTGTTCTGTACGGGGTCACCGAAGCTGCCCCCGGCCGGTGCTGGAAAGTTTCACTGTCACCAGCGGGTCTCTTCCGTGGGAGGCCACGCATGTTTTCCTTTGAGGGAGCAAAACTTTTCCTCGGCAACCCCTCACGGAGGGCTTCCGCTTGTTTGCGTCTTTGTTCCAGCCTGGCCTGGACGCGTTCCAGGGCTCCCCCGAAGAGTCCCGTCGACTCGATCGGGTGCTGGAGGAAAGTAGACCTCTGGTTTTCCGGGAGGTCCGACAATGTTAGCCAAAGATGGCGCTGGGCGACAACTATTTCCGCCATTGCCTTGCCTTGGGAAATGGCTATTGTCCCCATCATGCGGAGCACGAGGTCAGAGGCATGGCGGGCCTCCTCCATGGCCTCCGTTGCGGCCTGCTCGTCTTTTGATACCTGGATATCCTGCAGTTTTTCTGCCAGGTACGCCTGCACCATGGTCGATGCATTCATTGCGCGAGCCGCGAGGCCCTGAGCCTTGTAGCACTTTTCGAGTTGTTTCTCCGAAGCGAGGCAGGCCCTGCTGGGTAGCGCTGGTTTATGCCCCTTTTCCACTTGGTGGCGCGGGTCGGATGTGACGTCATATTTGCGTGACAAACGCGCATTGGACAGCATTTCCACCTCACAGATGCGCGGCGCCGCGCCAAGATTCCGGACTCATCTCAGAGCAGGGCCGAGGCCGGCTGGACCCGAACCGTGGGGAGGAGGCTGGACTGAGTTTGAGGAAGTGGCTGCCGCGAGGGAGCAAACACCGAAGGACTTTACAAGATTAACACGGTAAAAACAATTATTTGTATTTAAAATTATAGCAAACATGTGTCTTAAGCTGAACTATTCCTTAATAAATTCACGTTGTTGTCAAAACGGCAGGATTTAAAAAAGTAGTTTCGCCACGTGCACGCGCGCGCCCGCATGCGCACGTGAGCCGTCTTTATTTCTGTAATGTAGCTAAATAAACGCTTTAAAAAATATATTTCATAGCTGACGTTATATCAAGAGGGTGCTTGAGCTGAACAGTTTTTTAATAATTTCATGTTGTGGTCAAATCAGCTGGATTTAACAAAGTAGGTCGACACGTGCACGCGCGGGTGGGGTCGATCGGCGTTCTTTCTTTTAAATGTAGCTAAATAAAAGCTTAAAAAATATATTTCATAGCTGGCTTTATACCACGAGGGTTCCTCAGGTTAACAAGTCCTTAATAATGTCACGTTGTGGTCAAATCTGCTGGATTTAAATTGATTTGTTTTGACTACTTCCAAACCTGTCACATGTGCTACGAAAATAAATTATTAAAAAATCGAATTTTAATTCAAATAACTCCAACAGCTTACAGTATGTACATGAACATCTTGTGATTACATTTTGTTAGTTTGAAAAATATCTGCTTTGTGGTTTCTGAGATATAAGATATGTGTTACAGTTTCTAGACTGAATTACCAGTAACCATGTTTTTCTTTTTTTTACAGTTAAGACGAAGAAGTCAACACCAGAATTTATCAACTTGTGTCTTCTGGAGGAAGCCCATGAGACAACAGGAAAAAAATCATTTAGGTGGATGCAGTATTTATTTTTGTGCTTTTTTCACTTCTTAGTTTTCATAATAAACATTTTATTTCTTAAGTGGTGTCATTGAACAATAATTTCCTAAACATATTTTACAATGTTAAGTGTGTACAGTATAGTGTTTGTTTAAAAACATACAGGTAGTCCCCGATTTACGAGCGAGATCCGTTACAACGAGGCGCTCGTAAACCGGAAATCTCGTAATTTGGAACGGCCGCCATTTCGCTCGTAAATCCGGAAATCCGCTCGTAAATTGGAACGGTTTTCGCTAGCGCACCTAAAAACACTCTATTTTCATCTAAAAACTACTTTTGAGTGCATAAAAATGATCGGAAACGTGTGTTTATATGCTTAACTTAGCTAACTGAAGTGAAAAAACACATGAAAACTCAGTATTTTTTTCGTTTTTTCCAAAAATGTGCAGCTCGTAAGTCTGGAACCTCGCAGATCAGAGCGCTCGTAAATCGGGGACTACCTGTACTGGAAGTTAAGAGTATTTTCCATTTGCATTTGACCTTTAAAGAATCATAAGAAGAAGATTATTAGATTTGAACAGCCCTCCATCCATCCATCCATCCATCCATCCATCCATCCATCCTTCCTGATGTCGTGTCATGAGTAGTGCAGCAGCTTTTGCCAGGATGCACAGACGTCAACATGAACCCATCCATCCATCCATCCTGATGTCGGGTTGTGGGTGCAGCAGCTTTTCCAAGGATGCACAGACGTCAACATCAACCCCGATGAAGCTGTTCTTGGATGCCCAAACGAGTTTCCTGATCAACAAACATTTAATTATTAATACTTTGTTTTTACGTTTAAAGAAACATGCTTTTAATGTTTAAGGGACAGTTTAAACCAAATTATCCATTTGCATTTGACTTTGAATTATCCCTGACAAAATATTACCGTTTAAATTTAATGAAATACAAACATTTAATATTACAGGGCCAATTGAAACCTAATTAATTCCTAATCTGTACCTTACTGTAAAAATAGTTTAACTGATTACAGGGCAGTGCGATCAATGTGTTAAGCAATGTTAACAGGAACCTTGTACATATAAGAGAATAATAATAATAATAATAATAATAATGTCTATTCCTGTCATCTGCGTATGTTCCCATACACAGACGAAATTCGTCTCTGCATTTAACCCAACCACCTACCAGGTGGTGCAGTGAGCAGCCCGAAAGCGCCCGGGGAGCTGGAGAAATAGGTGTGCACTCATAGACACCCCAAGCTGGGTAGTGGCCGGGGCGCGAACCCGCGACCTTCGGATCCGTAGTCAAAAGCCCTGCCACTAGACCATCTTGGCTCCGTCTTTATTATAAAGAAAAAAAAAGGAAAACACAGGGGTTTAAAACAAGCTGAAAAGGCAATAAAGTAAGATTAGAGCATTAAATAGCTCAAGGGACATTACCGCCAACAGGTGGTGAGACAAGGTCCTGCAGGGTGTTCTTCTTCTAATGTTTAGTGGTGGCTAGTAAATAGCTTGAGGTAACACTACCGCCACCACGTGGTAGGACGAGTGAGACAAGGTCCTGCAGGGTGTTCTTCTTCTAATGTTTAGTGGTGGCTAGTAAATAGCTTGAGGTAACACTACCGCCACCACGTGGTAGGACGAGTGAGATTCTACACCCCGCCCACAGAAGGGCTGCAGTAGTGAATGGAGACAAACCTACATGTGAGCCGATCCGAACTGAACCAGACCGGACCAGACTGAGCCGCTCTGGGCCGAGCAAGTGGAAAAGGGGCATAAGTCCCCGTGGCTGCGGGGGCCAGGTGAGCCGCCAGAGTCTCCTCTATCGGTGGTGCACTGGCAAGGCCCACTGTCTCCATTCCCGCGACATCAAGGAGTCAGGATAGTGGCAACATGATGGGAGCTCCGGTTCCGCCCAGGAGCGTTTGAGCTCCATGAGGAAGTCCGGAAAAATTGGCATTTTCTGCGACGTTGTCGGCTGCTTCGCGTAGAAGTAGCTTCCCGCTAGCCTCGTAGCCTGTTGGCGAGGCGTGGGGTCTGGCCACGTGACCTGCAGGGCATCTGCCGCCCTATGGCACAGGTCGAACAGAGCAGGTACCGACAAGTCCGGTTCCGGAAGGATTTGCGCCAGGTTCTGGGAGGAATCCACAGTTTCTCCTTTGTAACCGTATTCGGCGTCTTGGTCGGACACTTCGGGCGTCGAGTCCTCGACGGCAACTGAGGAGTCCGACACGTTGTCCTCTCCGACTCGACCGTTGCATTCCAGGTCCACGTTTTCGAGCTCCGGTTCGGGAGCGAGCAGTTTAGTGCGACGTGCGACCTTTAGCGCCGCGTTCCTAGCCATGGATTTGGTCAACGCGTCCGCGCGGCGTTTCCTCACTACGCCGACATTTGACGGCATTGGGAGCAAGAGTTGGGGGATTCCAGCGCTTTCCTCGCGTGCAGAATCCCTAGGCAGACAGCACAGGCCTCATGGGTGTCCGTTGCCGAGAGGGAGTAGCCGCATCCGCTAGGGCATGGGCGCGAGCGAGGACTCGTCTTCCGAGTTTTCTTCCTCTTTGTCCTCCGTTTTCCCTTCTTGGGAGCCATGTCCAAAGACGAGAAGAGTAGAAGTTGGTCCTAGTTTCCTTTTGTTCGAAGCCGTCTTCTCCGTCGTCTTGCTTTCGCTGGTTAGCCTGCTAATGATTAGCAGAAGGTTGTGACGCAGTTAGCGCCGTCGAGCGAAGCAGCTGCGGAAAGAGAAGAAAACTTCGAGGTAAGTAGAAAAACGCTGGACTAGCTTTCGCCAGCCCAGCAGTACGCAGGAAAATTTCTCTGTACGCTCAGTGTAGGGAGCAAGCTCACCTCAGTCGAGCGATGCGACAACAGAGAAGTCCCACGAAGTTCAGGTGTTAAGCGAGGTGAAGGGCAAAAAAGAGAAAGATGGATGGGCGTCAGCCGCTTAAATACCCAGAGGGCGGGGCCTCTGGCACGACGCTGACGCCCCTGCCGTAAAGGCGTGAATGTATTCCTTCAGGTAATCGCGCGGGGGCGCAATTCCCATAGCAAGTATGTTGCACCGAGAGACCAGACTGAAAGGGAACTGTCCAGGGTGTCCCCTGCCTCTCGCACAATGATAGCTGGATATGGGCACCAGTGACCCCGGCCCAACAAAGAAGAAGTGGGTAAAGATAATGGATGGATGGATGGTTGGATGACTTTAAAAAGCAATGTGGTAATAACTCTAATGAAAGATGTGATTGCAAAATGGCTCTAAAGCCAAACTATTTCTCATATTGAAAAACATTGCCAGAAGTAACAAAGGAGGAAACACGTGATAGAGTTCCGCAAACCTAAAAATGCCAAATAAGCTTGATAAAATAAAATAAAGTAAAAACAAACACAAAAAAAACAAAAAAAAACAAATCACAAAAAACAGGAAGATTTGACAGAAAGCCCATCTCTACTGTCCCCATTACAGAGTAGTGGTCTGCAAAACAACAGTACTCATTACATGTCAGAGTGCCTGTAAATAAATAATGATCTGTTTGGCTCTTGACACACACAAAGAAATCCTGTTGAGTACCAAAACTTGGCTCGGCCTCTTTGTGTCACAGCTGCCTTCCAGCAGTTTGAGGCAAATCAAATGTTTAGTTGCTCCACCCTGAATGATGCGGCTCATCACTGTTTATAACAGGCACGTCTTAAGTAGAAGGAAAATTGGTAACATAAAAGCTGATCTTAAATGCGATTTATTCTCAGATCAAAAAGTAAATTAAAAGTTTGCTTGAATTATTCATCTGGGCAAATTACATCAAACCTGTCCGTCTGAACTAGAAGGTGAATTTTGACAGGCAGGGACACCGTGCAGACCTCTAGGAGCCGTGCAAAGGAGTAAATGACTTTTGGGACGTCTCCAGTGAAGTCAGAGGAGCTATCACACTGACAGGAAGATAAGTGACCATTAAATGCTTAATAATTGAAATGTTTAATAATGGCACAGAGGGAGTCACTTCAGCTGCATTAACATTACATGATCATTGTTTTCATTTTCACTGAGATGGGATCAGACCTGCAAGATAAAACTTACACGTTGTCCAGCGTTTGTGATGTGGGGATCTGTGGAGCAGTTGGGAGAAGTCAGCATCTTACCTGTCATACATCTGTTTTGATGGCTTCAGTTTGGAGAAATAGCCAGAGTGGGGCCAAGGCACATTCTAGTTGCTGCTGTCCCAAAACGTAAATCTAGACAAATTCAAAGTGATTCACGAAAACGCTGTTTTCTAAACTTTCACATTCTGTCATTTTTGCATTAGATAGTTATTTCCTAAAAAAAAAAAAAAATTGAATATATGATTATTTACAATAAAGACCAACGGTCTGCAGTCAATTATTAATAACATTCCATTTGGAGCCCTAAGGTTTTCACGATACAGATTTACTGGCTAAAATCACAGAGTCATTAAAAGATATGATGAAATTTGTTTCTTTGTAGATGTGATATGCAAAATCTTGGATTTTACTAACAATTTAAGTGCTTCTTACGCTTTACAATGATGCAAAACACTGTGGTTTGCCTGCTGCAGCCTACATGCCTGTGTCTCCCCCACTTGGACAGTCTTGGCAAAAAGGCCAGCAGACGAGGACAAGGCTGCATAATTTTCAAGATAAAATAAAACGATTGCAGAAAATACTCAAGANTTACAGTTTTGCCATATACGCCAACTTTCAGTGTAAAAGCTGAGCACTCTGTCATAAACGAGGTCCCTGAACGCTTCATTATCAGGCAGATTTATATGAATTTACAGACTAGCTGCTCTTCAAAATAGCATTTTTACCTCTCCAGAATATTCCCATACAAGAGAATGGGCACACATACGTGGAAGTGTCACTACTGACAAGTTCAAACGTTTGTACCGGTAGTGAGAATTATCACTGACCCCTGTTTTAAGACATAAAAACATTTGGGCCCATGCATAATCAGCCACAACAATAAACCTACCAACACTAGTAACAATGCCCCCTTTCACATTTTGTGAAAGGTAAGAGAACAGGTCAGCAGTCAGCTGAAGTATCTTTGGCTGTCTAATGCCCATCGGACTGATCTGCTCTTAAACTGCAGGTTTTGTGGGGTGTTGGTTGTAGCTCTCTGTATTTCAATCTGACAAGAGCTGTTTGGCAACAGCCAAACAGCTGAAAACCTGCATGTTGGCTATAAGAAAAATGTGTCAGAACATTGTGTACTTCAACAGACACTATGGCATTTTGCAATCTGTCTGGATGGATCAGTGGAGACAGTGGAAGCAGGCAATATGCAGGGATGAATCCTATTCTTATCTTTTAAATTGTGCTGGTAAATTAGTCCTTTTGATGGAAACTGGATAAACTAGAGGACAAAGTCAAGCTGGCAGAGGCTGTGATACTAAAGAGATTGTTCTGCTAGAAACTCTTGGCACTTATCAAACACTGAACAGTTTCTGAAGTTATGTTGTCAACAACATACACCTCCACTATATTTATTCAGGTTAGCATCCTTTCACAAGATAAAACACAGATTATTTTCCTGATCCAGGCCTTGACTCAGCCTCCAACTTCTCTGGATTTCAGTCTACAGGAGGATCTGGGAGGTAAACTAGGAAAACAAGTTCGACCCAGAGACCACACCCTTCATTTTACAGGATTTAAAAGCTCTGCTGCTAATGAGTTCATGTCTGATACCTTTGGAGCTTCAGTAGAATTCATGCTTCAACATGTTCAGATTGTTTTAAATGTGCATGGAAACCGACACAATACCAGGCATGAGGTTTAATTGTTGGGGCTGATTGGTGCACAGGAAATTGTGTCTGTGTTTAGGATCTGAGGAGAAACCTTACCACATGTAGCTCTCCAGCTTCATTAAGTAATTTTAGTCTGTACTGCAGACATACAGTATGTTTAGGCTATTAACAGTAAGAGTTGGAGCAAAAAACTTTAAATATTCCCTTTAGAGTTATTTACACAAGTAGGAAAAGTGTTTAGTCAGTCAGAAAGAAAAACTCTCCTTAGTTTCCTCAGGCCGTGAAGGCCCTCTGGGTATTTCCTATGACAGAGGGGATGTTGAAGTTCCAGGACAGATCCTCTGTCACAGTGAGATGAAAACCTTAAAGCTGCTAACCCCTTCCACCACCCCCTTTGAGACTGGCTTGACTTCCTGAAATCAAAGATTATTTCTTATTTTCTTGACGATTAATGCCAGGGTGTGGGCCTCACACCATATCCGATGTTCTTCCACCTCATTGTTTGTGATGAGACCAATAGTGGGGCGTCATCTGCAATCTTAATGATGAGATTAGAATGAGATTATGATAAAAGAGGCTGAGCAGTCAGGGTTGTATATTGTGGACAATAGTGGGCTAAGCACACATCCTTGGGGAACCCCAATGTTAATGGTTACAGTGGAGGATACATGCTGACCAACTCTGACATATTGTGTGCAATCTGACAGGAAGTCCCTTAGCCAATTGTATAAAGTGGAGTTCAGTCCTAGAGAGACCAGTGTTGAGGTAAATTTTCTGTAACGATGGTACTGAAATTCAAACTAAAATCAACAAAAAGAAGCATTCACATTTGTGTTTTAATGCCTCAGCTGTTGAAGTGTTGTTGGAGCATGAATGAGGTGGCATGATGACAAAAAAAAGTAACTGATCATCTCCTCTATGAATATTTGCAAACTGGAGAAGGAAAGTCCAGAGATATTTCTCAATATAGTGCAACCAAACCAATAAATCTGAGAACACTTTTAAAGATGAAGTGACATGATTAGTATCTGCATTATTTTAAACATCACCAAAGAGAAAAACATTGATCAGTATGCCTTGTGCTTTAAAGTTGCATGAAGAGTTTCTGAATAGAACAACCTTTAATTATCAGCACCCACCTGCAGTGGTGACTGTCACAACTTCACTGAATGGGCCCGTGCCCAGTTTGTTCTGAGCCAACACACTGAACTGGTACTCTGTACCAGCCTCCAACCCAGGGACCACCAGCCAGGTCTGAGCACCAGAAACTGGCATCGAATGCCAATCATGAGGACCGAAGTCTGTTCTTTTAGACCTGAGAAAAAAACATTAAAATACACAGAAAAATTAGAATGAGAGCGCAGAAAAAAATCTATAATTAATCACAACTATCTGCAGGTCATTATTTTGCTAATCACTATTTTGAATAATTTAAGAATTTTACTTCTTATAGTTCACTTCCTAACAATATACATAATAGTAAGAGTATTTTTTTTTTTGTATTCAGTGCATTTATCATAGATTTACTACATTTCATTTTATTTGATTAATTTCCCTGAAGGAATCTTCCCAAGTGATCAATCAAGTTTTCTCTAATCTAATCTAATCTAATCTAATCTAATCTAAGCTAATATAATATAATATAGGGGATTTCCAAATATTTTAAGCACCAGTTCTGTAAATGGTTTCATCATTTAATAATTTAATTTATAAAATAAAAAATAGCTTAAAACATACCATTTATGTTTATAGTTTTATTTGATTATTTCAAAAAGCAATATGTTGATCTGGATCAAATATTTAAAAATGTAATTGATGTTCAAAACTTTGTAAACCTCATGTTAAGCATTTGTACTGTACTAAATTTATCTAAAAATATGTTGCACAACAAGTACAGAAAATCCATTACATTAATGGCCTGTATTATTGTTAGATACGCAACGATTGATTCAAAAATACTTTTTCAATTGAACTTATTTGATCTGGAAGTCATAAGTAAGAACAATTTGAATCTGTTCTCATTCATTTTAATAATAATAATAATAATAATAATAATAATAATAATAATAATAATAATAATGTCACATTTTTGTCATCTGTGTATGTTTCCATACAAGACGAAATTTGACTCTGCATTTAACCCAATCACCACCAGGTGGGGCAGTGGGCAGCTATAGAAAGCGCGCCGGGGAGCAATTGGGATGAGATGTGCTGCTCAAACACACCACAAGTTATGCCGTGACTGGGGTTCGAACCTGGGTCCTTCGGGTCCCAAGTTGGTTCCCCTGCCAACCAGGTATCAGGTAATAAACTTTTTTTGTTGTTGATGGCCTCCCTTCTCCCCTTACAGCCATCCTCTCCACACCATTATTATGAAATATTTATTCTAGTAATTATCTAGTGTTCTTTCATTTTTATTTTTTATAATAGGATAGAAAGAAAGGAAGGACGGAAAGTGAGACTACAAAATATAATAAATATACACAAAGAGAGCACAAGGCAAAACACCCGACCGCTGTCTGTACACCTGCAAAGAACATGACAGAACACAGCAACAAAATACACATTTATAAAGAACTTAGAATATTCATGGCTTTGCAGTAAATTTCTATAAATATATATACCCATACCTACCCATATATAACAAACACATGCATATACATTCACATACACATCTACATATCTACATACGATACCCGCATATGCATCCCTGCATCTATTTGTGTGTGGTTGAGAGCATGCATAAGTGTATAAGGCTTCTCTAATAGAACAGGTAAGTACTAATAAAAAACGTAAAAAACAACCTTTTATGCTTATGTTTATTAAATGTTTTAGTGTTTAGTGTTTAAATGGTTACTTTTGCACCGAGGGACTGAGAGAAACGCAATTTTAATCCTGTGTATGTCCTGTACATATTGCAGTTCTGACAATAAAGTTGACTTTGACTTTGACTTGACTTTGACTTTTGACAAATAGTACAGATTAAAAATTATCCAATTTTAGGAAAACAACAAGATGTCAAAAAGACTAAGATAGATAGATAGTGAGATACTTTAATAATCCTTTTGATATTGTAGATCATGACATCTTGTGCCATAAGCTCTCAGATATCAGTTTCTCAGAACACACTATTGGTTGGTTTTCTAACAATCTCTCAGGTCAGGGGTAATGAGTACCGTCCACCACAATGGTACTTCATCTAACTTAATGGTCACTAATGGTGTGCCACAAGACTCTGTGTTAGGACCCACTCTTTAAAATGTATGTAAGTAATGTAGTGCAAAACATTCCTGATGCCTCCTTGCATCTGGGGCGGCCGTGGCGTAGTGGTAATGGCAGTCGTCCCCCAATCGGAAGGTTGGCGGTTCGAATCCCGGTTCCCCACACCATGTGTCGTTGTGTCCTTGGGCAAGACACTTAACCCTGAGTTGCTCCCGGTAGGACTGGAAAGCACCTTGCATGGTAGTCTGCCGCTACCGGTGTATGAATGTGTGTAGCGCTTTGAGATTTTCACTAATGAAAAGCGCGTTATAAATCGAATTCATTATTATTATTATTATTATCTCTATGCTGACGATACAATTGTTTATTGTCGAGCTAACACAGTTGCCAAGGTTTTCCAGATTCTACAGTCTGCGTTTGACATCATTCAGTCAGACTTGTTCCATCTCAAACTGTTGCTAAATGCTGATAAAATCCACGGGGATATTGTTTTCAAACAGAAAATTGGTGCCAGCAGCTCTTCCTCCTATCTCATCCATGCATGGTGTTCCTATTGAGTTTGTGGACTCTTACAAATACTTTGAATATTTAATTGATGCACATCCCACTTTTAAGCCACATACTGAAAACCTATTAAAGAAACTGAAATTGAAGCTGGGTTTCTTTTTCAGAATCAGATCTTGTGCAACTCTGAACGCCAGGAAACGACTTGTAGCTGCCACTTTCATGCCAGCTATCGATTATCAAAGTCAAAGTCAAAGTCAAAGTCAACTTTATTGTCAGATCTGCAATATGTACTGTACAGGACATACACAGGACCGAAATTGCGTTTCTCTCAGTCCCTCGGTGCAACAGTAAACATCTAAACATTGAAACACTGAACATATAATAATAGACATAAGCATAAAATAGTAAAACTAACACTGTCCTGAGTTTTTGCATAGTGGTATAAGAGTATGAAAATTTACACCAACTCTAAAACTAAAACATTAAACATTCAATGAACATAAAATTTACACCAACTCTAAAGCTAAAACATTAAACATTTAATGAACATAATACTGTCCTGAGTTTTTTGCATACTAGTATAAAAAAAAGAGTATAAAAAGTATAACTAAAATAAACTAAAGGTTTCTAGTATTGACATTTGCAAAGTGGCAAAGCAGCGTATGAGTTAATGTGCACAGTATATGTATGAGGTAGTAGTTGATGTCGTTATAGAGGCAGAAAGTGGCATATGCAGTAAGGCACATTGGGCATCCCTAAATAAGACCGTTCAGAGCACACTGTATATGTATCAGCAGTGGTGTAGATATTAGAGTAGTGAAAATGTAAACAGTAGTAATTACATGTAAGCAGTAGTAATAAAAGTAAACAGTATTAATAAATGTAAACAGAGAATGTAAACAGTATTATGATTATAGGCAGTGATGTAATACAAACATTAGTGCAAGTATGAGAAGTAGTGCAAACTGTATGAGCACATGACCGAGAGTTTAGTGAATAACCCGTTTGATGACACAGAGTCCAGTGTTAAAATCTTTGTGTTGTGTGGTAATGTGTGAGAAAGTTTTAGTGTTAAGGCAGTTCAAATGGGAGGGGGGGCAGAGCAGGCAGAGTGTTTAGCATCCTGACTGCCTGATGGACAGAGCTGTCTCTCAGTCTGCTGGTTCGAGCCTGGAGACTCCTCAGTCTCCTCCCTGATGGCAGCAGTCTGAAGCAGCTGTGTAGTGGGTGTGTGGGATCACCTGCCATGCAGTGGGCTTTCCGAGTGAGGCGTTTGCTGTGTAAGTCCTGCAGTGAGGGCAAGGAGGTGCCCACGATCTTCTCAGCTGCTCTCACAATGCGCTGGAGGCTCTTGCGGCAGGATGCAGTACATGCACCAAACCACACAGTGATGCAGCTGGTCAGGACACTTTCTATGGCACCTCTGTAGAAGGTGCTCATGATGGGGGTTGAAGCTCCAGCCCTTTTCAGCTTGCGGAGAAAGTAGAGACGCTGGTGAGCCTTCTTTGCCAGTGCTGCAGTGTTCCTGCTCCAGGACAGGTCCTTTGAGACGTGCACTCCCAGGAACTTGGTGCTGTCTACTCTCTCCACTGCGGTGCTGTTGATGGTCAGAGGGGCATGTTGGGCATCCCTCTTCCTGAAGTCCACAACAATCTCCTTTGTCTTCTCCACGTTGAGAGTGAGATTGTTGTGTCCGCACCACAAGGCCAGGCGGCTCACCTCGTTCCTGTAGTCCGTCTCATCGTTGTTGCTGATGAGACCCACCACTGTTGTGTCGTCCGCAAACTTGATGAAGTGGTTGGAGCTGTACGATGGTGTGCAGTCGTGTGTTAGCAGGGTGAATTATGGTGACATTATTTACATAAATGCCCCTGCCAGCTCCAAGCAGATGTTGGATGTTGTCTACCATGGTGCTCTAAGGTTCATTTCTGGTTGTAACTACCGTACCCATCACTGCACTCTGTACTCCTTGGTCAGTTGGTCATCATTATCTACACGTAGGCTCTCACACTGGTACATCTACATCTATAAGTCACTCCTTGGTCTGCTGCTTTCTTAAATGTTCTCTCAGGTCACGTCGTCAGTGCAGTTACAACATGCGCTTGCAGGCCTTCATTACCTGCAGTGTTCCCTCAGTGTGGACTGAACTTGGCCAAAAGGCTTTTTCTTACTCTGCTCCTGTAACCTGGAACACCTTGCAACAAGACTTGAAGTTGTCCACTTTGATTTAAGAGATTTTTTAAAAATTGATAAGGTTATTAGAAAAATCCAAGCAAATATGTTCTTGTTTTAGTATTTTACCTTGTTTTATATGGCACTTGATTTGGCCTGATTTTATTGTTTTTATAACACTATGCTTTTTAATTGCTTTTGTTGTTGTATATTGTTGTTTATTGTATCTATATGTTGTCTGTCTAAAACAGATCTCCCTTGAAAATGAGTCATTGTGACTCAATGAGAATACCTGTATAAATAAAGGTTAAATAAAAGTAAAAATGTAAAACGTTACTGCTGACGTTTAAAAGATCTAAAGTGAACCAACATCTTTTATGCAGGTTTTTGATTTTGTTCTTTTGTTCAAGTTCTTATTAATTTGTTTAGGGCTTAAAATTGATGGTATCCCTGTCCTGACTCTTAAGATCGATTATTTCAATTTCATCGAGCATAAACAATCAGTTGCGATTGAATGGGAACGTGACGTTATTTTATCTTCACACCACTGGTGTCCTAGTTTACACCACGACACATGCATAAAATAATCCTTTTTAGAACAATTCAGTCGTGAGCTCCTGAATGAAGTCTATTTCAATGTGTACATTTAAGAAAATGATCAAAACTGAATTGTTAAAAAAAATAAAATGAAGTAGCGTAATGTGTATTGTATTAGAGTTAAAAAGTTAGAAAGAGTTATTCATTTTGTTCTGTTACTGGAAGATTATTATTGTTTGAACTAATTGTTTGAAAAAAGGGGCAGATATACAGTAATAAGAATTTTTCTACCTTCTGCTTCCTTTCATTTTTTTTATATTCTGTATGTTATCGTTTATGGGCTTGTTTTGTATTGTATTTTAAAAAAGAACAAATTTTATAAATAAATAAAAATATTTTTATTTTCATCAATGGTGAATGGTGTCCTCTTTCGTTAAAATCGTGGTCAGCTTCAAATATGTTTCCACATCTGCTAGCTGCTGCTATTGATTAGAAGAAAACTAAGAGCACTCACACTGGACCATACCACACAGAGAACGTCTGTTCGAAGCCGCCGTCGTAACCTGGTTCCCAGGACACATTAGCAGAGGTTGTAGAGGGCAACACATGGATGTTGCCAGGAGCATGTGGGCTGGTGCCTGAGAGAATAACAGAAACAGAGTGAGAACACATTTATAAATAATACCTACACTTGTGCAGTGCTAGTATAAATACTTTACAATAACCAGTAGTCATGATAATGGGAAACTGTGTATGTGTCAGCTCCAGTTGGATGTGATGTTGCCTGAGGTTGTTTCAAGTGTGAGGTCCAGTTCATCCCACCCACCTGACAGCTGCGCAGTGTGGCCTGAAACCAGTTACCTCCCAGTGGGATTAAAAAACAAAAAGATCTGAGAATAGACCGCATACAGGGGTCTGAGGAGCGCAGCTGTCTGCACCGTTTTGTGACTTTGTGCCAGCTGATGGCTAGTCACACTCCAGCTGTGACACAACAACTGGCACCGAGCAGGAAAACCACCCCTGCAGCAGAGTTCCTGACCTGCTCACGTCTCTGCTAGACTAAAAAAAAAAAAATAGTTAGAGATTTGGTATCTTGTTCCCTTTGGGACTTTACTTATGTTATCATAGTAATAAAGTAAGTAATACCATAATTTTCACTGTATAAGTCGCAGTTTTTTGCATAAATTAGCACGCCTGCGACTTATACAATGAAGCGACGTATTTATGTTTTTTTCCACTATTATAACCCAATATTTGGCTGAGATCTGACGATTTCATTCATTCTAACGTGGAAAATATTGAACACTACCATTTTCAACCACTAGAGGGCACACGACTAATATGGCAAGCCAAGTGTCTCATTAATAGGTAAAAGTGGCTATTAATGAGACGCTTGGCTTGCCATACTGAGCCACCTTCGTCTCGCTCAGCAACTCCTGGAGCAAACACCAAATCAGCTGCATTTTGCTGCGCCGCCCAGGCGAAATGCAGCTGATTTGACCATTAAAGTGAATTTATTAAGGAAAAGTTCAACGTTTACTATAATGCTGAGCAAACAAATTATTTTTTTTTAAGTGTTAATATTGTTAAATTCTTGTTAAAGTCCTCCCGTGTATGCTCCTGCTGCCGCCATTCGAGTGCAATCAATTTTTGGCACAACACCGGGCCACGTTTCTGGGTGGTCAGCGGTGACGCATAACAAACATGACACGTCAGCGGTGACGCATAATAGATGTGACTAATACGGTGAAGTGATGTATTTATGTGTTTTTTTTTCACTTAATTAGACATTTTTGGACTGATGCGACTTATACGGCGGAAAGTATGGTACACAAAGGGTAACCAACAGAAATAAAAATACAATAATTAGAAAAATCCACCATATTGCAGCAGAAAATGCTAGCAAATCTAAATGGTTTTATCTTTATAACCAATAACTGCTCACTGAGTAAAAAAAACGAAGAGAAGCAGCATATTTAAATTTTGTTGGAATGCGTAATTTTAGATGTTGCCCAGTTTAAAACTTTGATTTTATCCAGTTATTAACCATTATCAGTCACAAAGGTGAAAAGGGCATTTTAAAATGTTATCAGGGGACTCTTTCTAATCGTCATCAATCTGGGGGGTGATAATGGACCCTTCCCACACTCACAATGCCACTGATGCCTGGTACCCACTGCCCCGATTTCGGGCGGCTGAAGCGGCCGGTTTACATTCAAAGTCTATGAGGAGACGCGTGGAGTCACGGCGACCAGGGAAGCGGCGCGATTCGAGTGATCAAAGCGGCGCGGCGGCAGCCCAAGTTCCCTTCGCGGGCACGCGCGCGTCCAAATCAACCTAGCCGTCGAGCCGCCGACGTCCCAAATGTTGATCTCTGGAGGCTCGACGCATCCGGCAAACAGTCGGGAGAGCCTCGCTATCTGATTACACAACCACAACGGGACTTTTTTTGGACTTTTTAAACTTACCGGATCGACCCTCCATGAATTGGAACCAAACTCCGGTAATAAACGTGGCATT
>JBBPBX010074965.1:0-10026 GCA_038048925.1 Garcialebias charrua
ACTGGGACCTCGTGTACATAATCTCGTTTTCATCTCATGTACCACATGCGGTGCAAATGACAATAAAGACTCTCTGACTCTGACTCTCTCTGACTACTACTACTACCACGTCTACTACCACTACTACTACTACTACTACTACTACCACTACTACTACCACTACTACTACTACTACTACCACTACCACTACTACTACCACTACTACTACCACTACTACTACCACTACTACTACCACTACTACTACCACTACCACTTTGTATTATTATTTTATTATTATTATTAACTCAACCAGCTTTTGAAAATGGGCAGAAAGTAAAATCCTGGTTTTTAAACTGGTCAGCCATAAGTCTTTTCTTCTGGTGTTCAGGCTGAGGTTGGATGTGAGAGAAGCTCTCAGCATCACTTTGTTTTATTTTCTACTGATTTTTAAAAAAAGCAGAAGATGTAAACAGGACTCCTCATCACTCTCATAAAAGGACGTTCAAAACTATCATTTGAGACCAGCACCTCAGGGTCCACCTGAGTTGACACCCCTCTCAGTGCGGGGTCTGAAAATGACTCCCCACACACACCAGTCGGCCCCCGGTGCTCCTCTCACCAATTAACACCTCCTTTCTTCCTACACTGACTTCTCCCGAACGTTTCTGCACCGTTACCTTGACGGATGCCTGCTCCACCGTGGGACATAATTGGCAAATCAATATGCAAAAGCTAAATAAATTAACCTTCTTTAAAACTAACGAGCATTTGGGCGCCCAGCTGGGCAAGGGACCAGAATTAGCATTTGTCATCTTTTTTTGGTGGGGGATGATGTGAGAATAAATAATTTAAGAGAGGCTGTTCTTTCTCGAGACTAGTGTAAAAAATAAATAAATAAAAAGGTTGGAGGAGACAGTTTGGCAGCTTTTTAGACTTTGATAAAAAAGTAACACTTTAAACAAAAACTTATTTCATAGTGTGAATGTTTATGAAGCATTCACACTATTGTGATCCGTTTTTCTTCTGTACGTTTATCGGCGCGATCCCCACCCCGCAGTTTGCAAGCTATTTCAACAAATCATAAATCAAAACGTTCAGCTCTTTCAGGACAATCCTGATATGACTTTTGGTTTTGGTGCAACTTTAGCTTTTTGACATATTTAGCCTTTTCTGCCACTTTTTTTTCTCTCATAAGAATTGAATTGAGCTCATTTTACATCCTTCGTATCTATAGATCTGTTTACAACCTTTTACTGCTCCTTTCACATTTTGTTCTGGTCCAGCTTCTTTCAACTTCCTTGTGAAATTTAAACTTTTTCAGCTACTTTCAGCTACTTTCAGCTGTTTTGTGTTCCTTTCAGATTATTTCTGCTAACTGCAACATTTTTGTGCTTCTTCTAACTTAATTCTGCTAATGTCAGCTTCTTATACTCCTTTCAGCTATAATTTACAAGTTTCAGCTTTTTCTGCCATTTCAGCTACTGTTTTTTTTCTGCTGTTTTAAGCTAATTTTAGCTTTTTCAGCTAACTTCACATTTTTTTGCACTCGTTTCAACCCTTTTCAGCCCAATTCAGCAGATATGTGCTCTCTTCACTTCTTTCTGGTAGTTTAAGCTTCTTTCTGACTTTTCAGCTGTTGTTTTTTTGTTTGTTTGTTATTTCAGCTATTTATAGCTAAATTCCATTTTTTTTTTGTGCAGATTTCTGCCTATTCAAACATAATTCAGCAAACATGAGTTGTTCTGTTTTATTCTACTAGTTAAGGCTTGCTCTTCCATTTAAGCTACATTTCAGCATGTTTTTAAAGCTAATTTCAGCTGTTTTTCAGCAAGTTCTTCTGCAATAAGCATCCGCATTGCATTTTCACAGGAAATGTAATTTCTCTAGTTATTATTATTATTATTATTATTATTATTATTATTATTATTATTATTATTATTATTATTATTATTATTATTATTATTATTATTATCTGTTACCAAAAAGCAAAGTTGGACAATAATGTTTTTGTCTACATTCGTTCATGTGCAAAATATCTAATTAACCTCTGGATAAATTTAAATTAGGTTTGCCCAAAGAAATCCTTGGGTGTACTCATAGTTAACCTTTTGGAGCAAAACCTAACAGATGTTGAGCTTCAGTTTGTTGCTTGTTGTGTGTTTACATGTTGTCTTTGTGCCATTTTTTGCATTTTTTGGGTCCCTGATGTATTTTTCTCATCAGTTTTCATTCTCTTCCTTCCACCAGTTCATGTCTTTTCTGTGTCTCTGAGCTTTACAGCTCTTTGTTTATGTTTATGTTTATGTTTATTAAATTTGTTCATTTTTTTACAAAAGAAACAATACAAGGCAATCTCATAATGATAGTGTACAAGATGTAAAAAAATGAAAGGTGGCAGAAAGAAGAATAAATCTTATTATATCTGCCCCTTATCTCCAACAATCAGATTAAACAACAGTAGTCAAACCATGTAAACAATAATAATTTTCAACCAACTTTTTCCAACAGTCAGGTTAAACAATAATATTCTTCAACCAACAGTACAAAATTATTAACTCTTTTTTAATTTTCTAACTAACAGTACAAAATGACTAACTCTTTCTAATTTTCTAACTAATACAATACACATCACGTTATTTCACATATATTTTTTTAACACATTTGTTTTGATCATTTTTTTAAATGTAAACATTGACTTGGCATTTTTAACTACATTCTCCAAGCCATTCCATAATCTAATTCCCTGGATTGAGGTAGAACGTCCCTTCAAACTGGTTCTGAATTGTGGTTTTACAAACAACTCTGTTCCCTTAAGATTATAACAACTTTGTCTTTTAACAAAGTGCATTTGGATATTTAAAGGTAATGCATTATTTTGAGCTCTATACATAACTGATAAAATATTATAGTCTACCAAATCATGGAACTTCAATAATTTTAGTTGATAAAATAATGTACTTGATGGATGACGGTAATGCTTTCTAGTGATAATTCTTACAGCTCTTTTCTGTAATACAAAAATAGGCTTTGTGATTGTTTTACACGCTTTCCCCCAAACATCAATACAATAGATTAAGTGTGGAACAATGATTGTGTTATACAACAAATACAGAGCTTTATCATTCAATAGGTCTCTGACTTTGTACAGTACTGCTATCGATCTAGCTATTTTTATTCTTACAGAATTTATGTGTTGTTTCCATGTCAGTTTATCATCAATGATAACACCCAAAAACTTCACCTCATTCACTCTACAAATCTCAACATCCTCAATTTTGAGTGGAACATCAACAGTTTTCTTTTTATTACCGAATATCATGTAATTAGTTTTTTCTAGATTTAATGATAATTTATTTATTTTAAACCAAGTTTGTATCTTGACAAATTCTGTCTTTATCAATTCTAACATTTGTTCTATATCTTCACCTGAACAGAAAAAAGTGGTATCATCAGCGAAAAGTACACATTTAAGGAGTCCTGACACATTTACCAAGTCATTCACATATAAAATAAAAAGCTTTGGTCCAAGTACAGAGCCTTGGGGAACTCCACATGTGATATTACAGAGGTCAGATCTTACATCATTTATTTGTACAAATTGTTTCCTATTTTTTAAGTAGCTAGATACCCACTGTAATGCTGGTCCTCTAATACCATATTTGTTCAGTTTTTCAAGGAGAATGGTGTGATCAATAGTTTGTGGTAGTTTTAGTCCTTGATATTTGTCTCTGCAGTTTGCAGCGTTTAGGGTCATTTAGTGTTTGTTGTTTTAGATCCCGGTTGTCGGTATTAAGCACATATTTCAACCTGGGGGTTTGCCATGATCACCACAAATGTCACATTCTAATAAATAATAAAAAATGTGATTTAAAAAAAAGAGTTTAAACCAATGTTTGGAGAAGTGAGTCCGGTTGATGCTCCAACCTGGGACCCAGAAGGAACAATGCTTACTTTGACATAAACCACCTGGGTGAAGGCCAGCAAATAACTTAATTATCTGTGTTGTCTGTTAGCAAAATATCTAGTGAGCCAATGGATGGATTCTAAGGATACTTAAAGTACTTGTCTGACATTGATCCGACTCAAGATGGCCGCCACAGCTAATCAAAACGGAGCAAACACAAAAGTGGCAACAAATCAGCTAATTTAGCAGAGCCTGAGCTAAAAGTCAGTGTGGTAGTAGCTGAGAGTCATCTGTAACACTCAGAGTGCTAATAGATTACACAAGATGTATCCGGTTGAAAAACATTTTCGATAATTTAACACAGTTCTGTCAGGCCCAGTTTTTTTTGTTTGTTCTTTTGAGACGTTTCATTCAAAGGTCCGAGGAGCCACAACAAACTCAGTCCCACAAGCAGCACACTCGCATAGTGGATCAACCAGTTTGCTGGTGGTAAGGTGGTTTCTGGGGCCCGCTCTCTCCCCCGTCGACTCCTCTGAGGCAGCCATAGCCAAAGGGGTTCAAAACATCAAAGTTCATGTGCAATAATCCAGGTAAAAAAAATAAATCCCACAAAGTTAAGTCAGGTCATCTCAGTTTCTTTTTATGTTGTTGAGATCTTTCATCCTTCATCCAAAGGACTTCATCAGTCTGAGAAGCCACAACAAACTCAGTGCCGTAAGTGGCTTACTCACATAGTTTTGATTTGATTTGATGTTTTGAACCACTTTGGCTGTGGCTGCCTCAGAGGAGTCGACAGGGGAGAGGGTAGGCCCCAGATCTTAACACCATAAAACTGGTTGGTCCACTATGTGAGTAAGCCACTTACGGGACTGAGTTTGTTGTGGCTTCTCAGACTGATGAAGTCCTTTGGACAGAGGACGAAACGTTTAAATAAAATTTAAAAAAAATCTGTCCAGATAGCCTGACTTAACTTTGTTGCCTTTTGTTACCTGGATCATTGAGTGTGGACTTTGATTTTAAATAATTGACAAAAAAACATTTTCTCATGACTCAATTCTCTCAACACTGTTCCCGAAACAATAAAAAGCTGCATCCACAGAAACCGTCCCAGTGTGGACGGGGTCTGGACCAGATGACCAAACTGACATTGCATCAGCCTCAGAGTCGTATGAGCGGAAAATACTGTAATTTCAGATTAAGACGAGGTATGTTCATCCTTGCACACGCATCTTAAGCTGCCACTTTCAAACCTACACTTCCGTCCTGCTGTTCCTAGTCATCACTGAAGGATTTAATTAGGCCAAATTTGAGCCAAGACGAGAAACAAGTTTGTTTGTGATGCAGGTCTTCTGGAACGTTTCTGTCATTAGCTTTAGTTTATGTTACAGTTAAGACAGAAGCTGAGTCCCGACTGATTTCCTTCAAACATTTCTGGGCTTCATGTAAAGCCAAACAGCTCCCCGGGCAGCCAGTGGTGACACCAGTTAACAGGTAACAGGGATGGAGAGCTGCATGAATCAGAACCAATTACCTCAAATAGCCACGGCCTCGGGCTAATTTTTCCACTTTACGTCTTTCCAATGTGACAGCTGGCAAAGGTAGCTGCAGAGGCGAACCGCTGCGCGGGACTTTTCATCCTCTTAATTAATTGTAGGAGAAGTAAACCGTGAAAAGCTACAGACGGGAACCTCGGTGACCGCTCTCTTGGCAGGTCTGCGGCGACAGCGCACATTAATAATAAAGTCAGGTGCGGAGTAAACACTGGATTCGTTTTGGGTGGTTTGGCTTTACTGGAGTCGGAGCTCCACGTGAAGCTATCAAAGAGCTCCATCAAATGGAGCTTAAAGTGTCTGAACGCAGCTTGTTTGAGAGCCAGAAAAATGAATGCGCTTGAAGAGCAGACTTCATGAATAAGAGACGAAATCAGACCAAAAAAATAAATAAAAAGGCAAAAAGTGGACACAAAGGAAGTGAGCTGCGCTCAGATGATTTGGAATCAGATACTCCAACCTTGTTAGCATCGGGAGCTTATTTCCATATTAACGACCCCTTCAGAACCTTCAAAGTAATGAATAATTGACAACAAATGAAATGTTTTGATTGTCGTCAGCGCCTGGCGTCTTTAATGTTTCATATGTTGCTTTCCAGCTAATTATGGAGATGGCACATTTGTCAGAAACGCGTGCCCCTGCTGTAAACTCGGCACGACCCTCCCGCCGTCCTCAAGACTCCCTGTGATTCCAGGCAGGAGGAGGTGGGGGGGCAACGGTGCAGACAAACACTCCCTGTTGTAATTAGGAGGCGGGTGGGGCACTCGGTGACCCGCCGCCACCTGACCACAGCGGAGTGACGCCAGCTCACACAGATCTGGCCTTTACAAAGTATCTGGTCCAACTTCTGGCATGAGTTAATCTGGTAACAGAAGCAAGAAAATAAAAGAATATATATCCCCTGCCGCCTTTTGAGAGAATGAACAGAGTTGGAGCAGTTTTGGTCAAAGCTTATAAATTTTGTGATGTAGTTTGAAGGTTATCATTGGTTGAACAAACTGTGAAGTAAGGGACAGATATAATAAGATTTCATCTTCTTTCTGCTCCCTTCATTTTATCCTACTTGTATTCTTGTATCTGATGAAACTGTCTTGTATTGTTCTTTTAAAATGAATGAATAAACATCAAATCAAATCAAATCAAATTCTTATGGGCCACCTTTCTTAGCCTTTGTTGGGCATGACTCTCAGCTACTACCACTCCAAATCATGAGTCAAACTGACTGAGTTACATACATCTTTGTGTTTTTAAAGGTCATATATTTGTGGCAAACATCTTAATTTAGACAAAGTGCTTAACCTTTATTTTATCTTAATCTCCTTGAATGGTGTACCACAAGGCTCGGTCTTAGGACCCCCCCCCTCGTCACAATTCTATTCTATTTTTTTAAATACCTTTTCTGTAATTTCTTCTTTGATTTGATTTGATGTTTATTTATCCATTTTAAAAGAACAATACAAAAAAAGTTTCATCAGATACAAGAATACAAGTAGGATAAAATGAAAGGAGCAGAAAGAAGATGAAATCTTATTATATCTGCCCCTTATTTCACAATTTGTTCAAACAATGATAACCTTCAAACTACATCACAAAATGAATAACTCTACTTAATTTTTCTAACTGTAATACACAAACACACTAAGCTACATCATATATAGTTTTTGAGCAAGTCCTTTTTGACCTTTTTCTTAAATGTATACATTGATTTTGCATTTTTAACATCACTCTCCAGAACATTCCACAATCCAACTCCCTGAATTGAGGTAGACCGTCCCTTTAAGCTGGTTCTGAATTGTGGTTTGATGAATATCTCTGTCCCTTTGAGATTGTAATAACTTTGTCTTTTTATAAAATTTCTTTGGATATTTAAAGGTAATGTGTTATTATGAGCCCTATACATAACTGATAAAATACTATATTCTACCAATTCCTGGAATTTCAATAAATTTAGCTGAAGAAACAAGGTGTTTGATGGGTGACTGAAATGTTTTCTGGTGATTACTCTTACAGCTCTCTTTTGTAAAATAAAAACAGGCTTTGTAATTGTTTTGCACGCTTTTCCCCAAACCTCAATACAATAGATTAAATGTGGAACAATGATTGTGTTATACAACATATACAGAGCTTTATCAATTAAAAAATCCCTGACTTTATACAGTACTGCAATTGATCTAGCTATTTTTGTTTTAATGGAATTTACATGATGTTTCCATGTCAGTTTGTCATCAATGATAACACCCAGAAACTTCACTTCACTCACTTTACAGATCACAACATCTTCAATTTCAAATGGATCATCAACAATTCTCTTTTTGTTACTGAATATCATGTAATTAGTTTTATCTAAATTCAAAGATAATTTGTTTAATTTAAACCAAGTTTGTATTTTTATAAATTCTGTTTTCATCATATCCAAAATCTGTTTTATGTCTTTGCCCGAACAGAAAAATGTGGTGTCATCGGCAAAAAGAACACATTTAAGGAGTCCTGACACATTTACCAAGTCATTCACATATAAAATAAATAACTTTGGTCCAAGCACAGAACCCTGAGGAACTCCACAAGTGATATCACGGAGGTCAGATCTAACATCATTTATTTGCACAAACTGTTTTCTATCTTTCAAATAGCTAGATACCCACTGTAATGTTGGTCCCTTAATACCATATTTATTTAGTTTTTCAAGGAGAATGGTGTGGTCAATGGTATCAAATGCTTTTTTTTAGATCAACAAAAACGCTAACACAGTACTTCTTCTTCTCTCTTACTATGGCTTCTTTTATGCTTGTCTATTGTTGTCTTTGTTGTTCACTGTTTTCATCATTCTTTGTCAAAATCGGATCTCTCTTGTAAATTAAAGTGATTGATTCAATGGCTGCTTTCAAAAGACTGATTAAGATTAATCGGTTAAAATTATACATTTAAATGTGTTGGGATTTAAATGTTGTATGTGATGCAGAAGGTATAAAATATATAATATAAAATTAAAAATTATAAATTTAGTTGTTCTTTTCTTGGAAATCAAGTGAGTTGGTTGTATGAAGAGTTTATTGATGGTTGAAACTAAGTTATGGAAATCAAATGAGTTGGTTACATGAATTGTTTATTGGAGTTTAAGGGGCAGAAAAAATAAGATTTTTTTCTTCTTCTGCCGCCTTTCCTTTTATATGTCTGTTTTTTATTTTCTTCTACTGTATGTATTATTGTTGTGTGTTTTTATAAAATGAATGAATGAATGAATGAATGAATGAATCAATCAATCAATCAATCGATAAATGAGTCCCCAAGGCTCAATGAGACTAATCTGTGTGAATAAAGGTTGAATGAAAAAAGTGCTTAATCTAATATTTTGCTAAAAAATGCACAGACATAAGCAAAAACATTACCTCCTTTTCACTTAAAGCCATGGGCAATAAAGGAACAGAGACTAGTTGGACTAGTTGTAAATTATTGAAAGTTTTCACTTTCACTAGAAATTACAGCTTATTTATGTTTTAGCACACAAACTATCAACATTTGCAGAGTATGCACAATGTTGCACTATTGCACTAATTTTGCATTCTTGTGACAAAATCGCAAATTTCTGACATTTGTGGGAAGGTAAATTGTGTGTGATGTTGGAGAAATCTGGGCCATTGCAGCTCAGGTGTCGTTTTCTCATCAGACGTTAGAAGCTTGGAGAAGCTGCAGCACTTCTTCACGCTCCTGCGGATGTAACAATTCTTCTCTAAACCATCACGATTTGGTTTCATACTGTAAGGCGTCAAAATCTAAAGTTCTTCCAAAGTTTTTGTACTTTATGACTCATGGAAACTGAATTGTTGACGAGTTATAGATGCCTGCAACAAATCTGACCTTTCTGAGAGAAAATAGTGCAAATGGTTTAAATTTCCTCGCAACTCGTTAACTCTTGTAAACTTTTCGAACCAAAGTCATGCAACCCAGTGAGATGCAGACTTTTTTTACATACCGTATTTTTCCGCCTGATAAGTCTCAACTTTCTATAAGTCGCTTTGTCCAATTATTGGCAATAAATTGGAAAACCCCATAAATGTGTCGCACCTTTATTTAAGTTGCATCTATTATGCGTCACCGCTACGCAACGCGTCAGCGCCTCATTTGCCCTGCTGAAAATGGCGGCCACAGAAGCATGCACGGAAGGACTTGTAACAAGATTAACATGGTAAAACAATTATTTGTCTGCTAAAAATTATAGCAAAGATGTGTCTTAGCTTAACCGTTCCTTAATAAATTCACGTAATGGTAAAATTTGCTGGATTAAACCGTTTCGCTTTGACGTCTTCCAAACGGTCGCGAGCGCTGCGAAAATAAATAATAAATCAATTGAATTTTATCTCAAACAACTCCAACAGCTAACAGTTTGTAAATGAACATCAAATAATTACTTTCTGTAAGTTTAAAGAAAATCCACTGAGTGGTTTATGAGCTATTTGCTAAAATATGCACGGAAAACAAACTAAGCTAGCCGCGACACGTTTATGCCCATAAAACATCAAATTTTATCTCAAACAATTCCAACAGCTAACAGTTTGTAAATGAACACCAAATAATTACTTCTGTAAGAAAATCCGC
>JBBPBX010074966.1:0-17456 GCA_038048925.1 Garcialebias charrua
ATTAAGTAAACATGCACTAAACATTTATCTAGCTATGTATTTTATAAAGTCTCCTTTCTTATGCCATTAGACCCACATTAAACTGTTGCACCAATTAATCATTCATATTTTGAAGCAACCAGATCAAAAGTCATATATTTAATAATAATAGTCAAGGTCAAAGTCAACTTTATTGTAAAAACTGCAATATGTACAGGACATACACAGGATTGAAATTGCATTTCTCTCAGTCCCTTCGGTGCAACAGTCACCATTTAAACACTAAAACACTAAAACATTTAATAAACATACCTGTAAGCATAAAATGAAATAATAAAAGTGTAATACTGTCCTGAGTTTTTGCATAGTAGTATAAAAGTATAAAAAGTTACACCAACACTAAAACACTAAAACATTTAATAAACATAAGCATAAAATGAAATAATAAAAGTGTAATACTGTCCTGAGTTTTTGCATAGTAGTATAAAAGTATAAAAAGTATATCTATAAAATAAAATGAAGGTTCTGGCATTGACATTTGTAATAGAGTGACAAAGCAGCATATGAAGTTTATGTACACAGTATATGTATGAGGTAGTTGATATTGGTATAGAGGTAAAGTGGCATATGCAATAAGGCTAGTAAAAAGAATATATATATCAGCAGTAGTGTAGATATAAAAAGTAGTGTAAATGTAAACAGTAGTAATAAATGTAAACAGTAGTAATAAATGTAAACAGTAGTAATAAATGTAAACAGTAAATGTAAACAGTAGTAAGACCATAGGCAGTAATGTAATACAAACAGTGCAAATATGAGAAGTACGGTAGTGCAAACTGAATGAGCACATGACCGTGAGTTGAGTGAATAACCCGTGTTGAGCAATCATACAATCAGATCATACAAGCGACTAAAATTATTAAGTCAACCCTAACCCTAACCCAAATGTCACACAGGCTGACCAGCCAGCGCTCCGTCCAAGCGAAGTCATGCTCCTGACCTCCGCCCTACACCACCAACGACCACACGCACACTACCACAGCCGATCCCGTGCCAAAAGCTGGCAGCCACTCCGGCCAAATTACAAATAATTTGAAAAAGTTGAGCTTGCTGTTAATTGACTGTAAGCTGTTGCACACCTTGTATGCCATCTTTGCTCCCCTGTGATGTCACAGATGCAAGCAGTAGGCGGGATAGGGAGTGCATACTCTCTAGTTGTCTCATTTAACTCTTTGACTACTACCCTTTTTTTAAACTGTGCCATTGGCCACATCATAGCATGGGTTCTAAATTTCTTAGCAAATTGTGGATTTTATGGTCAAGTACTCCTTACAAGTACCTGTACTTCCATGGTATCTCCCTTGAAGCAAGCTTTTCCTGACAAACGATGGAGGACAGAAGAAAAAGTCATAATCTCTCAAGCATTTCTAATGAGTTTTTCTCCTACAATTATTTGATAAGAACAGACAAGACTGGAGGCAGCATGTATGATACACTAGCTCCTACTGCTGAGGTGAGAGCCCTGCTGATTACACCCCCTCCCCCACATGGAGCTATACAGTCTGTCATCTCACAGTGTAATAATTCTAATATTACCATGATAGGCTGAAGTTATGACCAGCAGGCACATCTAAGTTGCTGATCTGGGTCTTTTTAATATGAAACCACACCCACAATATACCTTTCCATCTTTAATCATCACCACACACATAATCAAACATACATACATAATCATTCCTACCCACTTTACTTTTTTTTTTTTACTTGTTTGTGTCATTTTCCATCATGAGACTTACCACACTAAGTCCAAGCTGTTCCCTCTGCAGATAGGGAAGGTTTCTGCGCTCCAAGCTGGCCAGGTAATGTTGTAGTCTGGTGTAGGTGTAAGGGTAGCAATAGGCAAACTGGTATACATCGTCCTCTCGGTCAAAGCAAAAGGCAAAAGACATGACATAGTTGCGTCTATGGTCTGGACATCGGTAGTAGTAGACATTTTTGGCTGGAAGCCTCTGCCTGCAAAAGCAATACACAAACATGTAAACAAGAAATGTACTTTATTCCACAAGTTTTCAATGTAAGTGCATAAGAAGGTTCAAACTATTTCAGTTTTTTTTCACAATACGCTGAGTTTATAAAGTGAAAAATAACAACGTTTGACGGAATGTTGGTTATATCATCTGGTAATCATATGTAAGCACCAATTATTCTCTAATGATGTCTGAGAATAGACAAAATTAAATCAGAATGTTTAAAAGCCGGGAGGAGACCCAGAGGAAGACCCAGGACACGCTGGAGGGACTATGTTTCTCGGCTGGCCTGGGAACGCCTTGGGATTCCCCCAGAGGAGCTGCTCCAAGTGGCTGGGGAGAGGGAAGTCTGGGCCTCCCTACTTAGGCTACTACCCCCGCGACCCGACCCCGGATAAGCGGACGAAAATGGATGGATGGATGGATGGATGTTTAAAAGTCCTCTATATTGTACGGATACATGTTCAGCAACCTTGATAATAGACCAATGAACAAACTGACTCCATAATTACAGTATTCAATGGTCAGTCCATGTCAAACACTGTGATAAAAAAAATCTTTGTAACTTTTATTTATTTATTTATAAAATTTGTTCATTTTTAAAATACAATACAAAACAACCCCATAAACAATAACATACAAAATATAATAAAATATAACTGACAACATAAGTACAGTGGTTTAAGTTAATTTGTTTTTTTAATGTAATTGTGACAACAAAACAAGCTATAGCATTTACTTATGTTAGGTAATAGTGGAGCCCTGCTCTGGTGTTTGCTAGTCCTTGGTCTCCCTTCATCCTGTTTAGTGTATAAATTACCAGTTCTAAATCAGGAAAGAAATCTGAAAGTTATGCACCATAACTCATGTTCCCTGAAGGAAGGGAACGAGGTGCAACACTATTGCTATGGGAATTGCGCCCCCGTGCGATTACCTGAAGGAATACATTCACACCTTTACGGCAGTGGGCGTCAGCGTCACCTCAGAGGCCCCGCCCTCTGGGTACTTAAGACGCTAGCGCCCATTCATCGGTCTCCAAGTGCACTTCACCGAGCTTTGGCATTGAAAAGGGCCAACTGTATTGCACCTCGTTCCCTTCCTTCAGGGAACATGAGTTATGGTTTATAACTTTCAGTTCCCTTTATCAGTCAGGTTCACTCGGTGCAACACTATTGCTATGGGAACATAATTCATTCACGCCCTTGAAATGCTCAGTAAAATGCATGCTTGTGAGAATTCCGGCCTTTATACATTAGACGTTCTGGCTGCTCTCAACTGTGTGTTAGAGAGCACAGCCTGAGAAAAAACGTCACATGCAGAAACATCCACAATAAGCAAGTTAATTCTCAATAGTCCAGGTATCAAATCCGCTCATTCTCAATCAGTTCATCTGGACAGTTTCTTTTTAGCAGAAACGTTTCACCCTCACTCCAGAGGGCTTCCTCAGTCAGAGTAGTCCAAAGCACACTGAAGTTAACCCACCAAGTAAGCAACTTATGTGGACCAACCAGTTTGCTGTAGCCAAGATGGTTTCTGGGGGCGTGTCCCTCGTCGACTCCTCCCAGGCAGGCAGACATGTCCAAAGTGGTTCAAGACAAGAAAGTTAATTCTCAATAGTCCAGGTATCAAATCCGCTCATTCTCAATCAGTTCATCTGGACAGTTTCTTTTTAGCAGAAACGTTTCACCCTCACTCCAGAGGGCTTCCTCAGTCAGAGTAGTCCAAAGCACACTGAAGTTAACCCACCAAGTAAGCAACTTATGTGGACCAACCAGTTTGCTGTAGCCAAGATGGTTTCTGGGGGCGTGTCCCTCGTCGACTCCTCCCAGGCAGGCAGACATGTCCAAAGTGGTTCAAGACAAGAAAGTTAATTCTCAATAGTCCAGGTATCAAATCCGCTCATTCTCAATCAGTTCATCTGGACAGTTTCTTTTTAGCAGAAACGTTTCACCCTCACTCCAGAGGGCTTCCTCAGTCAGAGTAGTCCAAAGCACACTGAAGTTAACCCACCAAGTAAGCAACTTATGTGGACCAACCAGTTTGCTGTAGCCAAGATGGTTTCTGGGGGCGTGTCCCTCGTCGACTCCTCCCAGGCAGGCAGACATGTCCAAAGTGGTTCAAGACAAGAAAGTTAATTCTCAATAGTCCAGGTATCAAATCCGCTCATTCTCAATCAGTTCATCTGGACAGTTTCTTTTTAGCAGAAACGTTTCACCCTCACTCCAGAGGGCTTCCTCAGTCAGAGTAGTCCAAAGCACACTGAAGTTAACCCACCAAGTAAGCAACTTATGTGGACCAACCAGTTTGCTGTAGCCAAGATGGTTTCTGGGGGCGTGTCCCTCGTCGACTCCTCCCAGGCAGGCAGACATGTCCAAAGTGGTTCAAGACAAGCAAGTTAATTCTCAATAGTCCAGGTATCCACAATAAGGTTTTGCCAAACGTGTTTGTGGAACTCCAGCTTGCAGCAGCATAGATGTTTGTAACTGGTACGTCCATAGAAGAGGGACCACGACGGGTTCACTCCTCGAATGGGACGGACGAATGCCCCAGAGGGCAACTACTGACCTCTTCTGCTGAAAACGCCCCTCTTATGGCCTCAGTCACTCAATGTGAGAGGTGCAGTGTTGACAGGGCTCTGCCAGCGGCTGGAGTGGCAAAACATTCGAACAGCTGATTTGCTTCCCTCAATCAGCAGTTCTCCTTTATTACAAATTTATTTTAATTTTTCTTTTAACACCCAAGGCCCAGACGGGGCAGAGTGCTCTCAGCCTCCTACGTCCCTCAGATAATGTGTGAGGTGGAGGGAAAAGAAAAAAGCTCAACGTCCAGACTTCTGGTTCATTTGAAGTTTGCACCATTGAGACATATGCAGGGTTTATACACAGGGTGACCTTTGACCCCTCAGGGGCAGACCTTTGTACACATTGGGTGCACAGATAAGCGTGAAGGTCCCCTATACGTTTAGCTGAGCAGAGATCCAAGAGTGGATCAATTACATAAGACAGCAAAGCTATCTTAACGTGCTAATAAGTTTTTTTTTTTTTGCAGAGGCTAAGTTGACTTAGCTCTCACCTCCTGTGTGGCGTTTAGACGCAGCCGGTCAGGCCTTCAGCCTTCAGCCTGTACCCTTCAGTGGCCAAGCTGAAAGCTGCCACTGTTCTGGACGTGGGTGTAGAAGCTACCCATGCGCTTGGGTCAGCAGGTCCCTGTGAGAGGGCAGCTGCCATGGCGTCCCTGACATCATTGAAATCAGCTCCGGGAACCACAGTTTCTGTGGCCACTTGGGGGCTATTAATATCAGGGAGAGGGCTCCCCTGCGTACACGTTCCAATGTCACCTGAATTAGAGGGACGGGTGGAAACGCGTAATACAGTACCCCTGCTGGCCAGTCATAAGCCAGGGCATCTGTCCCCAGCGGTGCATCTGTTTCCTTTAGAGAAAAGTACAGGTCGCAGTGTGAGCTGGTCCTGCATGCGAACCGGTCAACAGAGGCTCTCCCATACCGTGACCAGATCTGGTCCACGACCCGTGGGTCCAGTCTCCATTCTGAGGCTAACAGAGGCCCTCTTGAGAGGGCGTCCGCTCCGTGGTTCAGTTCGCCCGGGATATGAGTCGCCCTGAGCGACAATAATCTTGGGGTACACCACGTGAGCAGCTTCTGTGTCAGGCCAAGGAGGGCTCGGGACCTCGTCCCGCCTTCCCTGTTGATGAAGGACACAGTCATCTTGTTGTCTGACTTCACCAGGACATGCTGTCCTGCAATCAGTCCTTTTCCAAAAAAGTATTTCACTGACAGGAATACGGCCCTTAATTCCAGGAAGTTGATATGTAATCTCGCTTCCTGTTGTCTCCAGAGGCCCTGGGAATTCTGATTTCTGCAGACTGCTCCTCATCCTGTTTTTGAGGCGTCCATCGTGATTACCTCACGGGATGACACTTGTCCCAACGGGACACCCTCTGCAAACATGGAAGGGTCCCTCCATGGTTCTAGGGCTGCCAGGCATTCTGAGCTGATCCGAATTTTCCCTGCCCGTCTGAGGGGGACAAGGTACGTCTGCTTGTTTAGCCATACCTGCAGGGCCCGCATTTTCAACAGTGCATGTGGAACACAGGGTATGGCCGCCGCCAAGAGGCCAAAGAGACGTTGGCATAGCTTTAGGGGTACCTATCGACCCAGTTTAAAGCTTGCCAGACAATGGCGTATCGAGGAAATGTGTTCCTCCAAAAGCCATGCTCTGTACAAAGTGGTGTCGACCTGAACTCCCCAAAATACAGTAATCCGTGATGGAATCAGGTCGCTTTTCTGCAGGTTTATGACGAAACCTAGAGCCTCCAGATGAGAGATCACCATGTGCGAGTGCAGCTGGGCTTGCATTTTGCTCTGAGCCAGGATCAGGAGGTCATCCAGGTAGTTCATGATCCTGACCCCTTGACCCCTGAGAGGAGCCAGTGTTGTATCCAGACATTTTGTAAATGTACGCGGCACAGTTTTTAATCCGAAAGGCAAAGCCTTGAATTCCTATGCATTCCCTTCTAATGCAAAGCAGAGATATTTTCTGTGCCTCCTCAATACGCTCACGTGGAAATTAAGCATCTTTTTAATCCCACGGTACATGCGTAGTCCCCTAGTCTCACAGACTGTAGGACCTGTCGTAGTGTGAGCATCCTGAATTTGAATGTTTTTATTCTCTTGTTCAACGTTCTGAGATCGAGGATTGGTCTCAAGGACTGGTCTCTCTTAGACACCAGGAAGTATTTGCTGTAGTGACCGGAGCGTATTCTATGTTTTGGAACAACATTTATTACTCCTTTCTGCAGTATCGTTGATATCTCTCCTCTCAGGACGTGTGCGCGTGCTGGGTTTATGTTTGACTGCAGCACCCCCGTGAACGGGGACGGTCCTCTGAGGAACAGCAGCCTGAGCCCATGACGGATAGTCGTCATGATCCATGCGTTCGGGAGACACGCCCTCCAGGCCCGCGCATGCGCTGTGAGTCTGGAAGGCATGTTTACCTCCTGCTGCTTGTGACTTGCGGGCACGGGAGGAGTGGCCTTTGACCTCTCCCGCTCGGTCCAGGGCGAGCTGACTTGCCCGACAGGGGACGCCGTGAGGTCCGGCTGCCTCAGACAGACCTTGTGCGTCCTACTGCGGTTCATTGTTTGACCTAGCAGTTTATGTTTCACAAGGGAGAAATTTGAGTCAAGAACCAGGGCAGACTGTGCTTTGGTACGTTTATTTTTGTGTTTAGATGAACAAATGTTTGTTTTTATTTAACACACAGCAGGAAAATCATGTTTTGTGCACACACAAATGTCACCAGCTCCTCGTAATGTTCTACAAATAAAGTCTGGGTTCAAACTACTCGGTTCCCGTACCACTTGGGCGGGCGAACCTGCAACAACTGTGATCTTGTCCCGTTTCATCAGGCCCGGATCTGTTTCCCACCTGGGTTTACCGAGGAAGTTCTCGACTGAGCCGCTTGGCAAAGAGAGTGCTCCCCATCGTAAGCAGGTCTCTTCTTTGGGGGACGACGCNAGTCTGGAAGGCATGTTTACCTCCTGCTGCTTGTGACTTGCGGGCACGGGAGGAGTGGCCTTTGACCTCTCCCGCTCGGTCCAGGGCGAGCTGACTTGCCCGACAGGGGACGCCGTGAGGTCCGGCTGCCTCAGACAGACCTTGTGCGTCCTACTGCGGTTCATTGTTTGACCTAGCAGTTTATGTTTCACAAGGGAGAAATTTGAGTCAAGAACCAGGGCAGACTGTGCTTTGGTACGTTTATTTTTGTGTTTAGATGAACAAATGTTTGTTTTTATTTAACACACAGCAGGAAAATCATGTTTTGTGCACACACAAATGTCACCAGCTCCTCGTAATGTTCTACAAATAAAGTCTGGGTTCAAACTACTCGGTTCCCGTACCACTTGGGCGGGCGAACCTGCAACAACTGTGATCTTGTCCCGTTTCATCAGGCCCGGATCTGTTTCCCACCTGGGTTTACCGAGGAAGTTCTCGACTGAGCCGCTTGGCAAAGAGAGTGCTCCCCATCGTAAGCAGGTCTCTTCTTTGGGGGACGACGCATGGCTGAGCAATGCCGAGGCTGCGTGGAACCAATTCCTCCGGTGTCCCCAGGGGGGGGCAAAGACCTTCCTTGGCAACCCCTCACGGAGGGCCTCAGCCTGCTTTCGTCTCTGCTCCAGCTTGTTCTGGATGCGCTCCAGAGCACCTCCGAAGAGTCCCCTTAGCTCGATAGGGTGGTACAGAAAGAGGGACCGCTGGTCATCAGGGAGGTTCGTCAAAGTAATCCACAGGTGGCGCTGGGCGATGACCACTTCAGCCATAGAACTTCCCTGTGCGATGGCTATTGTCCCTATCATGCGGAGCACGAAGTCAGAGGCCCCTGCGAGCCTCCTCTAGGGCCTCTGCTGCGGTCTGTTCGTTTGTCGTTACCTGGAGTTCCTGTAGCTTCTCTGTCAGGTACGCCTGCATCATGGTCGAGGTGTTCATCGTGCGTGCGGCGAGGCCCTGAGCTCGGTAACATTTGTCGAGCTATGTAGCCGAAATGCGACAGGCATTGCTAGGCAGTGTTGGCTTTACGCCCGCCGTTGCGGGCTCACTGCCCGACCCAAAGGGGCTGTTATTGAAAATCTGCGGCCACTGGCGCGCACTTACTCCGCCGCTGCTGGGTCTACCTTGGACTCTATCAAAATGTATGTAGTCAATGTAAGATCGGTCACCAACAAAACTTTCATCCTCAGGGAATACTTCCAAGAGCACAATTTGGACTTTTTCTTCGTCACAGAATCTTGGTTGTCGCCAAGTGACTCAAGCGGCTTGATGGAATTATTACCACTGAATTGTCTGTATTTTTATGACCCGTAGCCATCAGGCCGGTGTGGTGGTGGATTATTAACAATATTCAAATCAACTTTTGACTGTAAACACCTGCCCATCCCGGTTTCCTGCTCCAACTTTGAGCTGACTGTCTTTGAACTTTGCCATTCGCATGCGACTTTATGCGCACTCGTCAACCGTCCACCTCGATCTAAGAATTCCATCAATGAATTTTCTGATTTCTTGGCTGAAATCACACCAACATATGATCCTGTTGTCATTATTGGGGATTTTAATTTGCATGTGTGCTATCATGAGATGCCCTTGGTTAAGGACTTTTTAGATTTATTGGACTCATTTAATCCAAATTAGCATGTAAACAGTCCCACCTAAGAGCACGGACATACACTGGACCTTGTTTTAACTTGTGATGTGACTGTTACTAATCTTGAAATTGGTGACAATGTGTTTTCAGACCACATGCCTGTCCGGTTTGGGTTCACCCTCCCCCCATCTAACTCCTAAGCCGTGCATTCCTGCACATCACAGGCGGGCCATTAACCACTTCACTGCCGCACATTTAACGGATGTTTACAACTCTGAAATGATAATTCAGCCCCCGGTGTTTCTTTCCACCACTGAGGAGCTGACATCCCAGTTCAACTCTGTCTGCTTAAAGGCTCTGGATCACGTTGCTCCTGTTAAAACTAGAAAATTGAAATTCAGAGCAGAACCATGGCTGAATGACATCACCAAGGCCATTAGACAGCAGTGCAGGGGGATGGCGAACAAATGGAGGAAAGACAGGTTGCAAGTCTCTTTTCAAATACTAAAAGAGTTGGCGCTGTTATCAGAAAGCAGTAAAAACTGCTAAAGCTAAATTATTTTCTGATATCATTGCCTAAAACTCTCACAACCCACAAGTTCTCTTCTCTACCCTAAACACTGTTCTCCACCTCACGGAACCATCACCTCTGGAAGCCTCGACTAAGCTGTGCGAAACCTTCCTACATTTCTTTTTAGAAAAAATTGCGACCACCTAGGCTCTCATTTCCACTCTAACTCATGATCTATCCATCCTACCTCAATCTGTAGCTGTATTTGACCATTTTTAATCAATCTCTCCATCTTCTCTAGCGCAGGTCATATGCAGCTTGAAACCCTTTAATTCCCCCTTTTATGTGGTTCCCCCTCTGCTACTAAAGGATGTTTTTCTTACTCTATTCTTACTATTGTGAATAACAGTTTATCCATTGGCGTGGTGCCAAAAACCTTTAAACATGCTGCTGTTCAACCTCTCCTGAAAAAAAAAACTTGACCCCTCAGTCATATCCAACTTCAAGCCTGTCTCCAGACTCCCATTTGTTTCTAAACTTCTGGAAAATAGTTGAGTCCCAGTTGAAGTGCTTCCTGGAGGATTATGCTATCCTTGAGTTTTTCCAATCTGGCTTTAAACCTCTCCATAGCATTGAAACTGCCCTACTGAAGGTTTTTAATGACATCTTCTTATCCACAGATACTGGTGATTTTGTGCTGCTTGTCCTATTGGACCTTACATCCACTTTTGACACCACTGACCACGAGATCGTCATTGTTAGGTTGGAGCAGTGGATGGGCATCACAGGGTCAGCCCTCAATTTATGGGCGGCTATGGTGTAGTGGTAATGGCAGTCGGCCCCCGATCGGAAGGTTGGAGGTTCGAATCCCGGTCCCTCACACCATGTGTCGTTGTGTCCCTGGGCAAGACACTTAACCCCGAGTTGCTCCCGGTAGGACTGGAAGGCGCCTTGCATGGCAGTCGCCGCTACCGGTGTATGAATGTGTGTATGAATGGGTGGATGGTTGGTATTGTAAAGCGCTTTGGGGTCCTTCACAGGGGGCTGGAAAATGCTATATAAATAAGCTCCATTTACCATTTACCATTCAATTGGTTCAGATCCTACCTCGCTGACAGATCATTTTGTGTTTCCATCAAAGATTTTAGTTCTGCAGCGGTAGCGCTTAAATGGGGGGTCCCGCAGGGGTCCATCCTGGGTCATCTCCTATTCTCTTTATACCTGCTGCCACTTGGTGCTATTTTCCGGAAACACAACATACCTTTTCACTTCTACGCCGATGACTGTCAAATTTACTTCCCACAAAATAGTACATGCTCTATTCAACCTCTGCTCGACTGCCTGGCTGACATCAGGGACTGGATGGCTTTAAATTTCTTAAGTTTCAATGAAAAGAAAACTGAAGTCATGTTGTTCCCTCCCAACGATGCAATCACAAACCACTGCATCAACCTTTCTGCTCTAGCCCTGTCAGAAAAGAGTCACAAATCTGGCAGTGATAATGGATCCTTCCATGAAACTCAACAGTCATGTAAACATGATTGTTAAATCTTGTTTTTTCCAGCTGAGGCAACTGTCTAAGCTGAAGCCCATATTGTCCAAAAACAACCTGGAGACAGTACCATATTTTCCACCGTAAACGTTGCGCTGCCGTATAAGTCGCATAAGTCCAATTATGTCCAATAAAGTGGAAAAATCCATAAATATGTTGCACGTCGTATAAGTCACATCTATGATGCGTCACCGCTGAGGCGTCGCATATGTTACGCCTCACCGATGACAACCTGGAAATGTGGGCCGGTGTTTTGCTAAAAATGGATTGGCTGCCGTGCACGGAAGGACTTTAACAAGATTAACACTTAAAAACAATTATTTGTTTGCTGAAAATTATAGTAAAGGTGTGTCTCTGTCGAACTTTTCCTTAATAAATGCACGTAATGATCAAATCAGCTGAATTTCAAAAATAGTTTTGCTGCCTCGGTTCTGCGAAGCATGTACATGCAGCCAGAGGAGCCACTACATTTCTTTGAAATTTAAACAGATAACACCTAAAAAAAATTGTTTGCTCAAAATTATAGTAAAGGTGTGTCTCAGTTGAACTTTTCTTAATAAATGCATTTTGACAGTTAAAACATGGCAAAATGACGTAGACGAAATAAAGCAGCTTTAACATTACTACACGCCCACTTGCCCACAATGATAACAGGAACACCTATTTATTATTATTTTTTATTCAAACCCATTGCATTCTTCATCCTCTGTGTCACTGGCAAAGAGTTCTGCCAACTCCTGAGGAAAGGGATGCAGCTGCCTTCTCTTCCTCCCCGGGGCTGTTGAAGTCATCCTTCACATCAACTGAAACTCCAACTAACATCTTGCCCTTTCTGAACCCTGACTGGATGGTTTCTTTATTGACTGAGGTCCACACTTTATCGATCCATCCGAGAACCTGCTGGAACGTCGTGTGGCACATCCGTCCTGTAGCCGTGAAGCTGTGCTCTCTGTCCACCATCCACTTCTCCCAAAGGCAGCACAAAGCTGCTTTGAAGCTCCGGTTCACAGAAATGTCCAGAGGCTGCCGCACTTTGGTCAAGCCTCACAGGATGATGGCATGAATGGAGTTAAACGCTTTAATTTAATCTTTAAATTGCGGCATGATGTGCGCGCGCATGTTGTCCATCACCAGCAGGGCTTTTTTTGCTCTAAAAATCCGTACACCTTACAGGTACACCGGTAGTCATTAAACACCTAGAGGGCCCGTTAGTTGCCGAAAGTTGTACTGCTCCATTTTTTCAGTCAGAATGAATGAAAACAATCATATCTCAGCCAAAATTTGGTCTAAAAATATGGGGAAAAAAATCCATAAATATATTGCTTCACCGTATAAGTTGCAGGACATGCAAATTAGGCAAAAAACTGAAACTTATATGTCAAAAAATACGGTAATACAGGCATTCATTACATATAGGCTTGATTACTGCAATTCACTCCTGTTTGGTATCAGTCAGACCAGCATTGCAAGATTATAACTGGTCCAGAATGCAGAAGCCCGATTTTTAACCAGTACAGGCAAAAGAGAGCACATTACACCAGTCTTGGCCTCCCTGCACTAGCTACTGGTTCACCTTCGAATCCAGTTCAAAATACACCTGTATGTGTACAAATCGCTGAATGTCTCACCACGTTCTCTGAGGTCAGCGGACCAGTTGCTCCTCACAGTTCCAGGAAATCGTCTTAAGCGCAGAGGTGACAGGGCCTTCTCTGTAGCAGGCCCAAGACTTTGGAATGAGTTACCTCTGCTTGACAGACAGGCCCCCTCCCTCTCTGTTTTCAAATCCCATTTAAAAACCCACTACTATTCCATTGCTTTCAACACCAGATGATGTCTGTTTGAACCTGTTTGCTTCACACATGTTAGTCGTTATATTTATTATCTGCAACACTTTTATGTCTATATTCTGATTTTACTTCAATTAGTATGTTGCTTATGTGTTGCCTGTTTTTTGTCTGTTTGTACAACACTTTGGTTGGCCTTGTTGCTGTTTTAAGCGCTCTATAAATAAAATGGTATGGTATGGCATGGTATGATATATTACGTTGGTGCTGAACTATTTCATGTTGCTGTGTTCATTCGTGCAAAACTGCTCACACAGACTCATGTTCGTGCTACTGTTCGACTTATTGTTTTTCTGCTATTAGTGCTTAGCATATTTTTAGTTTATGTTTTTGTTAGTTCATATCTTACATCTTATTACAATTTTTCTTTTACATTTTTATTGCTGGATGTAACTGTGACCCTGTTTACACAATTTTGTTCCACCACATGTACCACATGTGGTGCGAATGACAAATAAAGAAACTCTGACTCTGACTGACTAATTTTTTATATATTTCAATCTTACATTTTTTCTGTAACTCTCCCAATTATTTGGTGTTGTCCCATCACTCTTTGACTTGTAAATGTAACAACAACACCAGCAAAAGATTCCATGACGGCACAGGATAAAAGTAAAAAAGAGAAGAAAAAAGAAAAAGATGAGTGATTGCTAGGTTTGGTGCAGAGGGAGCTGGGAGAAAGCTGAAATACTGAGATAAGGGCAAGATGAGAAAGCAAGGTGATGGCAGATCTGGGACTGATACAAAGATATACGGGAGTGGGTGGTGGCTAGCCGATTCAGTGATGGCGGGGTTGGGTGGTGAGTCTGCAACTCTAGTAACAGATCAGATGAAGATGCTATCAGGGCCTAGATCGAAAAAGGTCTTGATAATCAGCAAACAAGACTGTTCAATGTTAACTCTGACAGTGTCAAGTTATTTCCCTGACATCCTGAAGAAGAAGAAGAGGAACACTTTTGAGTTTTACGTATAGACATGTATAGAGAAAACATAGATTCTCAAGTACTTCAAGACACCTCTGTAGAAACAAATACAAATCTATATCAGTCAACCTCTTATAGGAAGAAAGAAGTAAAAGGCAAGTGGATTATTCCTTCAGAGGTAGAGAAAAGAAAATGCCTCTGCATGTGACTATCTATGCAGAATACTAATGCTAGCTATACCACACCCCAGTTGCCAACTGGATCCAGCTTACCAGTGTTATTTTACAATCTGCAAAGCTGGACAAAGACGTAGCAGAACAAAGACAAGGAAATGAATGTAAATCTTTAAACAAAATGAGAATAGATTTTATTTTTCTTATAAAGTGCGTTCATAAAAATAAATAATATGTTTTTGGAGGAAGTATACTGGGAAGGATAAAACAATCATTTTACATATGTTATTACCCTCAGCCCCAAACACACACTGGTGCATTGGTGTAGCCCTCCAAGGTACAGGTTAATTAAAATATGATGATGCCTCACCTTTTTATATATTTCTCAGTTTGGCTGCATCCATCTGTGCAATCCCACTTTTCTGTGTTTCTCCTTCTCCCTGCTGGGAAATGTATGACCTTGCCAGAGACGGGAAAAGTCCTAGCTATTGATTTTAATTAAAGCTGCTTGCCCCATCACAGCATTATAGTTATGGGCCAGAGGAAATGGTTCTGTGACTTGTTATGGAAAAATACTTGTTATGCAAAGTGATGGCTGACTATCTGGCTGAAGAAGGGGTAGTGTCTCATACAGATACCACGGTCGAAGGTACGCATTAGAAAATACACAAAAATTATCAGCAGATGCACATAGATGCAAATAATCATCATTATCTGTGCGGTGTCTGTTTCTGCTCTCAAGCTGGCAATTTGTTTTATCTTAATGGTACCTCCCTGTGCCTCTAGCCAGCCAATTTCCTGTTGTGGCATGAAGGTGTAGTTGCCAAACAGAATTATCATTGATGGAAAAAAAAAAACCCATTGTATCATAACCACTCACATGTAGTTTAACAAGTCAGCGATTGCAGGAAAACACAAACAATGGAGATAAACAGGGATATGAAAAGAGTCACACACAGAAATAACAACACAAACTGAAACCGTCTGTGAGCTACATCAAGGTCATTTCTTTCAGAGAGCTGTGAGAAGAGTTAACCTCCAGAGTCTTATCACAGCCACAATGAATAAAGAGAGAGATGAGAAGCAAAGAGAAATAGAAAGTGAAACACTAGAAAAGCAGTAAGTACAAAGTAGATGACGAACAAACAAACAAACAAACAAACAAACAAACAAACAAACAAACAAACAAATAAAAAGTAAAAGGACAAAGTCAAAGAGAAAAAGACAAGAAGAGAATACAAAGGAAGGGGGCTTCATAAAGCTAGCAGGCAGCCTTTAGCGAGGTGTCACTTAGTGTGGTGGGGCTTTTCTGCTTTTGAACCATTTGTAGCAACACACTCCTGCTCTGATTCTGATGGCACCGGTGAGGAGACGAAGGCTCATAAATTGGTGGCTTTCATACAGGTGACACTTTTGTCTATATTTTCAAATCAATCAAGCGTAGAGGACATGCCAATCACTGCTGCTCTGAGCACTCTCACGGACAAAAGCAGAAACTTAGTGGACACAACTCACAAGGCCTGAACACTCATGCTCACACTGATCCACTCCCTTTTATTTTCTCTATCACACTGTTGTCACTTTGGGCTTGTCATCTTGTCAACTGTTAGAAGGTTAAATGTCTCCCAGCGAGCCCATATAACTGTCAAGCTCCACAGAATCGCACCAGCTCGTTTAAAACAAATAGAAAGTCAGCTTGGCAAACATTTCACACAGAATGACACATTCTTTCGATTGCCGTGTATTACTCCACCAATAATTGAAGAGGTACAATTTCCTGGCACTATAAAAAGATGCCAGATGTTAGATGGGCTCGTTGTTTTTAAAGCACTGCTTGATGTTTTTGTTTTGCATGCGAAGTGAAGCAGAAAACTGCGTCTGAATCAGCTCAAGAGCGTGTGTTCATGTGTGGAAGTGACGTGAGGACAAATGTGTGCAGAAATGCATCTGAAAGAAAAAAAAAAGATGATGGCAGGAATACATATTCTTGAAGCATCCACCTTTTCTCGTGAATGCAAATCAAGTTGCCACAAAGCTTTATAGAGAGATCCGCTCATTCTCAATCAGTTCATCTGGACAGTTTCTTTTTTGTAGAAACGTTTCACCCTCACTCCAGAGGGCTTCGTCAGTCAGAGTAGTCCAAAGCACACTGAAGTTAACCCACCAAGTAAACAACTTAAGTGGACCAACCAGTTGGTTGGTCCCTCTGGAGTGAGGGTGAAACGTTTCTACAAAAAAGAAACTGTCCAGATGAACTGATTGAGAATGAGCGGATTTGATACCTGACTATTGAGAATGAACTTTCTTGTCTTTATAGAGAGAGTGTTACTAGGCAACCTGTGCTGGTTTTGTAGTTTGACTGTGTATCCTATGTTGTGGTACAATGTATTTATTTGACTTGCAGCTTCATAAGCACATGTCCCTTTATTGGGCTAACTTCTGCATCAACTGAGAGAGAATAAGAAGTATAGCAAGGAGCCAAGCATCCTCTCACTGAGACTTTTGTCTCATTTTTGCTGTTTTGAGATACTTTTCCACATCAATATCTCTGTGTGTGTGTGTAAGTACAATGCAGAGGGGGCACACATTACACCCAGCTTTGATGGTGTGAAATAAAAATAATGCCATAGGGGATTAATGCCAGCGGTCGCATCCGCTGGTTGGCAACTGTAAGATTTTTGCAGGAAGGGATAACACTTGTGAGTTATGGGCTTTCCTGTAACAAGGGAGCCAAGATTTGCTCACCTGCAGAGACAACACGCTGTTAGCAGCTGTCTCAGGTCAGACACAGCCTTCTGATGAGTATGAAACACGACCGTGTGAAGACACTCAGAAGGTGTTCTTCCATCAGGTGAGATTTTACCTGGTGTGTATTGTTGGGAACACAGTAAAATGCTGTTATCTCCAGACCTCAGCGTTCCCTCTGATATTTGTGCATTACTTGTTGAATTTCATTTGCTGATCTGTCACAGGATTGGCAGCTTTTAGACCCCAATGAATTTCAAGGTGAGTTAGCTGAATCAGCCCAGTCAGTATCAGATCACACCCCCACGGTGCTTCACTTCACTTCATTATTATGCAGCAGGCACAACGTGAACAGTTATTTCCATAAAACATATGCATTCATCTACTTTGTAAAAGAAGCATTACTGATTACAAGTTATCCAGTTTTTTTTTCTGCCAACATATTTAATCCAGAAGGAGATGTTGTATATTAATGTGTTTTTATTTGTGTATGCCTGTTTGAGTGTCTATAGCAGAGCTATTCAACTAAATTGCTCAGGGGGCCA
>JBBPBX010074967.1:7068-17455 GCA_038048925.1 Garcialebias charrua
TAACTACTTATTAACTCCTGATTTGTTCCTGAATCATTCCTGAGGCGTTCCCTAGTAGTTAATCAATTTTTGTGTACCTTATTGTAAAGTGTTACCAAAATCTGAAGTTAGATTCATCTTACTCATCGTCCCAATGCTACAATATTAAGTTTACGAGTAAAACTATAAGCAAATCCAAATTTCTTGGGGCTTTTGATCTCTGATAAAACTAATTTCTCACCAAGATACTTGTTTTTAAATGGTTAAAGGGAAGAAAATCATTTATCTCAACACTTGGCATAGAAAAACTGTAAAGATTAACAGAAAAATAGCAGCAGAAATAAAAAAAAGATTAGGAAGAAACTCAAATGATGTATTTGAATCACAGAATAACAGCTGAAGAAGACGTAAGCAGCAGAAGTAAATGTGTTACCTGAGCTGCTCGGCTCCCTCTCCCTGTCCTCCTCCTCGGCCTGCAGCACGTCAGTGACCAGCGCAGACACAGATGTGTAGTGCTGACCTGCCAGGAGGTACCTGGTCTGGACCAAGCTCTCCACCAGGCTCGCCTCAAAGCCCATCTGGAGCACAGTTTGAACCACAGGAGAAAGCATGGTGGAGGAAGCTCCCCGGCTTCCAACCAAACCTGGAGGACATGCACGAGAAGTGAAGAAGAGGAAGATGAGAGAACAAACAGCTCATTAGTCCGTTTTATGCAGGCCCAACCATTAAAAAATGAATTTGTGTGTGTCAATATGTTAGTTACACATTTGAAACCACAGATTTACTTTTGTATCTCTGCTTCATTTGATTGCTAATGTTCTTTATTTTTGTTTTACCCTGCAGTTTACTTCATTTTTATTGATTTTACCTGTTTAACTTGTCATTTTATTGTATTTTAAATTGAATTTTTAGTTCACTGTGTGTTGGTTTGGTGGTTCTGTTTTTATGCTTTATTTTTTATTTTTTTTATCTTGTTTGTAGCTAGTGTCCAGCGCTTTGTTTCAGCTGTGGCTGTTAAAGCACTTTATAAATAAAGTTGATGATGATGATGATGATGATGATGATGATGATGATGATGATGATGATGATGATGATGATGATGATGATGATGATGATGATGATGATGATGCAACCACAAGCACCAATCAAAAGGCTTCCAAAGCACTTGCTAAAAATGCTGGAACAAAAATTAGCTCAGGTAAAAAAAAAAAAAAAATCCCTGTTGCAGGACCTCCTCGTATTTTATACTCACAGCTTCTTGACAGGATTATAGTTTGCTGGTGCTGCTATTTAATGAATAGTCAAGTTTTTTTTTTTATTTTAACTTACTGTTTCTAGAACCAACATCTTCTCCAGTAGAAGTCTGTGACCCACCCTGAAAAGCAAGTTTTTTTTTTTTTATTATTTCCAATGAAACTCATGAAAGATGTGCTTTTATTTCTTCATGCATGGACACACATACCACAGTGGACAAAAGGAACAAAGCTCTTACCTCAGAGTCGCCCAGGTGGAAATGAGTATCCTGTATGTTGGTGATATACTCCTGCCCTCTCGACTGGATTAAAAATTCACACCTGAAAAATACAAAAAAACTTATTTTTACATGCCTGATTATGTTAAACATGTTTATTATTTGTGTGTATAAACTGAGTGTTTTTATTTATAGGGTATTGTAACAAAGTAAATGCCAAAACTCAAATTAATTCAACTCTAATGATCAGCAACGGTTTTTAAAGTACTCAACAGGAAGGTTCCTCCAAAACTTTTCAGATTTAAGTGATTTCCTCATTTAATCCCACAGTCAGTGATGCTGAGATTAGAGATTAAAGCTGGGTCAGTGGCCCTTTGGGCTCATTTCAAGGTTTTTCCGGAACATTTGGATCCATTAATCACTGAATCAACATTTAAACCTCGACAACAAATCTGTTTAATTACTCATCAAACAAAGTTCATGCTCACTAATCCAGGAATAAATCCAACAATGTTCAGTCAGGTCCTCTGGATGGTTTCTTTGGTGCTGAGACGTTTCGTCCTTCATCCAAAGGACTTCTTCAGTCTGAGGAGCCACCAAACCAAACTGAATCCCACAAACAGCTCGCTCACAGAGTCACAGTTTGCTGGTGATGAGATGGCCTCTGGGGCCCGCCCTCTCCCCCGTCAAACCTGCTGCGTTCTTCACTGAGACGACGACGAAGAAGAAGCTTTTTGTTTTAAATCTTCCCCTCAAGTATTTGGAGGGAACTCTGCCTGTCTGTTAGCAAAGTATCTCACGAACCTCTGGACAGACTTTAATCAAACTTTGCTCGAAAGCAAAGCACGGCCTGTTGGAGTTTCCCCTCGTTCGTCTGTTAGCAAAATATCCCACAAACCGCTGAATGGATTTCAATGAAACTTTCAGACAGTAATCACTGGATCTTGGGGTCAACTCAGTTCAAGATGGCTGCCACAGCTAATCAACATTAGCCAGCTCATAAAATGTTTAAAGCTCATTCAGTTGTACAGTTGTACGCCTTGAGAGTCATTCACGATATGTCATGAGAGCACTAACAGCCTGTGTGAGGTCTAAGAGCTCTGAGCGTGACATGAGACTGCATGAGACTATAACACTTTCAGGTTTGGGCTAAAACAGCTAAAACTCTGTCTCTGTGCAGTCATAGATGATTTTAGTTGAAAACTCTTGTACGACAGGTTGAGGGTGATATGCATTACTTCAAACAATGCCAGGCTTTTTAATTGTATTCAGTCGATGTTAAATTGATCTTTGTCATTACCGTGGAAACCATTTGGCATGTTCCTGCCAGGGGTCGTCCCCTGGCTCCCAGTTCCTCAGCCCTCCGTCACAGAAAAAACATTTGACGTTGTCCCCGTGACCTGGGAGTAAATAAAAATAAATAAATACATAAATATATAACTGTTGAAGTAAATGTTTGCAGCTCCACCATCAAAGCCGGAACTTTTCTTTTCTTCTTCTCTTGTTCTCAACCAAACAAACAAAGGGCCAAGTGGGTTCAGTTGGAATATGTCATACATCCCGGAGAACTTAAAAGTAAAACGGATGAAAGTACCGTATTTTCCGGACTATAAGTCGTACCTTTTTGCCTAATTTGCATGTCCTGTGACTTATAGAGAGGTGCGACTTGTTTATGGATTTTCTCCCATATTTTTAGACCAATTTTTGGCTCAGATATGACCGTTTTTCCATTTTGGCAAAAATGGTGCAGTACCACTTTCGGCCGCTAGGGGTGCAGTACCACCTTTGTCCGCTAGGGTACACCAACCGTTCCCACCTCATGTGTCCGACGAGAGCCTCCTCTGGTCGGATTCACTCTGTCGCAGCCCGGCCTCCTGCTCTGGAGGTATGAACTAGCTACTTCGCTGTTAGCTCAGTGTTTGTTAGCAAAATAGGTCAAGAACCACAGGACAGATTTTGATCAAACTTACAGAACGTAATCACTAGATGGATATTTACAACTGATTAGCTTTATGAGATGTTTGAGATAAAATTCGATGTTTTATAGACGTAAATGTGTCGCGGTTAGCTTCGTTGTTTTTCCTTGTACTTTTTCAAAGCGAAAAAATTTAAATCCAGCAGATTTGACCATTACGTGAATTTATTAAGGAACGGTTAAGCTAAGACACATGTTTGCTATAATTTTCAGCAGACAAATAATTGTTTTTACCGTGTTAATCTTGTGAAAAGTCCTTCCGTGCATGCTTCTGTGGTCGTCATTTTCAGCAGGGCAAATGACGCGCTGACGCGTCGCGTAGCGGTGACGCATAATAGATGCGACTTATATAAAGGTGCGACCTGTTTATGGATTTTTCCAATTTATTGACAATAATTGGACAAAGCGACTTATATAAAGGTGCGACCTATAGTCCAGAAAATACTGTATGCTGCGTGTGTTTGGGTTTTTAGAATTATATGTCATAAAATGAACTCTTTTCAGAGAACGGCCTGAAGCTGTGCTTCTTTAGCCGCCCCAGCGTTGTCCAGTCTGTTCTGTTCACAACGTGCTGACTCAGCAGGACAATTGTAGCATGAACTCTGTCACACGCAGGAAGTCGCTCCGGCACTGAATGGCTTCGTGTTCACTCAAACGTTCTAATCAACGCTCAGATATCGCTCAAAGGAAACATGGTTTTTACAGCACCTGTGTAGAAAAATCCTGCTCTGGCGAGAACATCTGGCTGGACCGAGGCCTCTTCTGGCCAGTTGTGGAAAGTGGTGAGCCGAGAATCTTCAGCGTCCATCTCCGGATAGACCGCTTGTCCGGCTGTTCCCTGGTCGTCCATCGTCATCCTCTGGAGCTGACTCAACAGCTGGCCGTCCACAGAGTCTGAGGAGCCTGTTTGGAGGGGAACATTGCCCACAGCTCGCCCCAGTGCGAAGCTGCAAGAAGGGAAATGCCGCCTATGTTCAGCATCTGGATTATCTCCAGGCTCCCAGTATCTTAAAACCCCCCCACAGCAGAAACACCGGACTTCATCCCTGCGGCCTAAAAAGAAAAAGCCGGCCTTGGCCAGGTCTCCAGAGGTCACAGGCGCGTCTGCGGGCCAGTCCTGAAAAGTCCTGAGTCTTTTCCTCTCTTCTCGCATCTGAGGCTCCCTGAGGAGCTGCAGCAGAGTTCTCCTGTCATCCGTCATTCTGCAGGGTGTGGGCCTTCCTCTCTCTCTTTGTCCTGTGCCTGGCGTCCCTTTTGCGGTCCATAGTGGAGCGCACACTGAAGGTGAGTGCAGAACAACAGCTGAAATAACATGACCAGGTGCTGGGGGTCCTGCGCAGCAGCCGACAGGAGACTGTATTCCAGAAAATCCTCTAGCTGCCAGAATGTATGTTCATTGATTCTTGAATGAATGGCAGCCTGAACAGGGCTGCTCTGCCTCCTGCGGGGACAGGGAATCATTCAGCTGTTTGTCGTAGCTTAAACACTCTGAAAGGGTCAGTAGAGTCAATGAAAAATCTTGACACGTAAAGATATATATAAAAACTCTAACATGGTAAAATTGTTCCTCTTTATGTACATTTTATGGAAAAAATGTTAAGACTCTAATCAATTTTCTTACAGATACTGAGGATATAAGTTGCTCAAACATAAAATAACACATTTCTGTTGTGATCCAATAATAAAAAAGTTTATTTTTACACACTTATTTGTGGTATTTGCTGTAAAGACTTGAACAATTTCCAATGTTTTGTATGACAAGGATCTCTGTGTGACTGTAATCATCTGAAGCTGATCACGTTTGTAACTTTGTAATCTTAAATGACTTTCCTTGAGAGGATGTCAAAGAGAAGCAAACTCAAAAACATAATGGACAAATGATGTTAAAGCTGCTTTTTTATATGTAGGTGAATCAAACATATATAAAAAATTGGATGGTTTAAACGCGTTTGTATCTTTGCCTCCCCCTGGTGGTGAGAACGTGAAACTGCTACAATGTGCTGTCAGTTCAGTCTAGGTTTTCAAACTCTGACCTTTTACCAGACATGAAGAAATAGCTGGTGCATTCTTATGCATTTAGTTTCACTCTTCTGTGTCTCAAACACGAGATCAAAACACCCACTGCAGATGAACTGAATGAGTTCTTTGCTCGGTTCGAGGCAAGTAACAGCACACCAGCACATAAACTCCCCCCCTCTCCTGATGGCCAGGTGCTGACGCTGTCCTCAGACAGCGTAAGGCGATCATTCATCAAGATTAACGCCCGGAAGGCCTCTGGTCCTGACAACATACCTGGTCGTGTGCTGAAGGACTGTGCAGGGGAACTCGCAGCGGTCTTCACGGACATCTTTAACATCTCACTGAGCCAGGCCATCGTCCCCACCTGTTTCAAAGCCACCACCATCATCCCTGTCCCAAAGAAGGCAACGCCCGCATGCCTCAATGACTATCGCCCAGTAGCACTCACCCCCATCCTGATGAAGTGCTTTGAACGGCTAGTCATGAAAAGCATCACATCTGTCCTCCCTGACTCCCTGGATCCCTTCCAATTTGCATACCGACCTAATCGCTCAACCGACGATGCCATCTCCTCTGCCCTTCACACAGCTCTCACACATCTGGACACGAAGGACTCCTATGTTAGAATGTTGTTCATCGACTTCAGCTCGGCATTTAACACCATCATCCCCCAACAGCTCATCCTTAAACTGGACAGTCTGGGGCTGAACACCTCAATGTGTAACTGGCTGCTAGACTTCCTGACCGGGAGACCACAGACAGTACGAGTCGGGAGTAACACATCTAGCACCATCACATTGAACACAGGGGCCCCACAAGGATGTGTGCTGAGCCCCCTTCTATTCACCCTGCTAACACACGACTGCACACCATCATACAGCTCCAACCACTTCATCAAGTTTGCGGACGACACAACAGTGGTGGGTCTCATCAGCAACAACGATGAGACGGACTACAGGAACGAGGTGAGCCGCCTGGCCTTGTGGTGCGGACACAACAATCTCACTCTCAACGTGGAGAAGACAAAGGAGATTGTTGTGGACTTCAGGAAGAAGGATGCCCAACATGCCCCTCTGACCATCAACAGCACCGCAGTGGAGAGAGTAGACAGCACCAAGTTCCTGGGAGTGCACGTCTCAAAGGACCTGTCCTGGAGCAGGAACACTGCAGCACTGGCAAAGAAGGCTCACCAGCGTCTCTACTTTCTCCGCAAGCTGAAAAGGGCTGGAGCTTCAACCCCCATCATGAGCACCTTCTACAGAGGTGCCATAGAAAGTGTCCTGACCAGCTGCATCACTGTGTGGTTTGGTGCATGTACTGCATCCTGCCGCAAGAGCCTCCAGCGCATTGTGAGAGCAGCTGAGAAGATAGTCGGCACCTCCTTCCCCTCACTGCAGGACTTACACAGCAAACGCCTCACTCGGAAAGCCCACTGCATGGCAGGTGATCCCACACACCCACTACACAGCTGCTTCAGACTGCTGCCATCAGGAAGGAGACTGAGGAGTCTCCAGGCTCGAACCAGCAGACTGAGAGACAGCTCTGTTCATCAGGCAGTCAGGATGCTAAACACTCTGCCTGCTCTGCCCCCCCTCCCATTTGAACTGCCTTAACACTAAAACTTTCTCACACATTACCACAAAACACAAAGATTTTAACACTGGACTCTGTGTCATCAAACGGGTTATTCACTAAACTCTCGGTCATGTGCTCATACAGTTTGCACTACTTCTCATACTTGCACTAATGTTTGTATTACATCACTGCCTATAATCATAATACTGTTTACATTCTCTGTTTACATTTATTAATACTGTTTACTTTTTTTACTACTGCTTACATGTAATTACTACTGTTTACATTTACACTACTCTAATATCTACACCACTGCTGATACATATACAGTGTGCTCTGAACGGTCTTACTTAGGGATGCCCAATGTGCCTTACTGCATATGCCACTTTTTGCCTCTATAACAACATCAACTACTACCTCATACATATACTGTGTACATTAACTCATACGCTGCTTTGCCACTTTGCAAATGTCAATGCTAGAAACCTTTAGTTTATTTTAGTTATACTTTTTATACTCTTTTTTATACTAGTATGCAAAAACTCAGGACAGTATTATGTTCATTAAATGTTTAATGTTTTAGTTTTAGAGTTGGTGTAAATTTTCATACTCTTATACCACTATGCAAAAAACTCAGGACAGTGTTAGTTTTACTATTTTATGCTTATGTCAATTATTATATGTTTCAGTGTTTCAATGTTTAGATGTTTACTGTTGCACCGAGGGACTGAGAGAAACGCAATTTCGGTCCTGTGTATGTCCTGTACAGTACATATTGCAGATCTGACAATAAAGTTGACTTTGACTTTGACTTTGAGATTTCAGAATAATCATGGTCAGTCAGGGTTTAAATCTGTGATTTTAAAAATGCTGAAGAGGTGTATGCAGGCCAGATGTGTGCATTCTGTGGCCTTATCAAACCAGCATTTAAATTTCACAGAGCCCCACATGAGAGCTGAGCCAAAGTGAACTGTCAAAGGGCTCTTAAAGGTCCTCCAGAAAACCACACTGCCGACTCCTGCTGGTCCCACCTGCACGCTGAAATAATGTCAAAAAATATATACAGTATGGTGAGTTGCAAAACCCAACAAGTCCAAAAACTCTTAATGTTTGATAAAAACATGACAACAGCATTATTATTTCACAAAATGCAAAAATGGGATACATTTTCTCAAAGAAAAGCTGAGATTTCTGGTGATATGACAAAAAATACAAGAAGGTTTCATAAAGGAAAATAATAAAATATTAAAGTGTAACATGCTTTTGTAAAAATAAAAATAAATCATTATTTTTAAGTCTTTCTGTTTTGGAGTCATTTACTGTATTAATACATACATTTTGTTTGTGGTGTTGTGGTTTTATTGTGTTTTATACTGTTTCAGCTGTTGCTTCCTAAAATTATACATAATTTTTTAAAGAAACCTTATTATGTTGTGTGTTTATGTTGCTGTCTCTTCTTAAAACTCATCTTTTTTCTTTGGCTTTTGGCGCAATCCGAGATGTTTGATTTTGTTTTGATTTTGTTTTATTGTGTGAATTTTTTTATTGTTTTAAGTGTTGTTTTCATACCTGACCTTTCTATTTTATGTTTTTGTACAGCACTTAGGTCCTACTGTTGTTTAAAGTGCTTTAGAAATAAAGTTGGTATGGTATGGTATGGTATGGTAACTTTTCTAAAATTGTGTGTGTTTTAGTTGCTGTTTGTGCTGTTGGGTCAGGGTGCCTTAGTGCAGAACCACACAAGCATCCTTCTTATTATTCTGCCAAAAAAAGATCCTTTATTTTGTATCATACTTTTTTTTTTAAATAAAGTACACAAAAAATACTGTTCAACAAAATGTGTGGCCAATTTGGAGTGTGCTAAAACCTTTTGTAGTGGTATGTTGCAAGGTGTGGACAAACGTTGCATAAAAAAGAAGTAAAAAATAAAACTGGCAATCAATAAAGTTGATGCAAAACCACGAGGAAAGCCAGTCCTTTTAGACTTCATGACTCAAACATAACTTACAGCAGAAACAGTCCAAGTTTAAACCGGTTGCACAAAGTCGGAGTTTAAATGGCTGAACTTGAATTTTGTATATTTTATGGGCTTTAAAATAATCACGGTTTAAAATGTAATATTTTTGGATATTTCCACACCAAATGATAGTTGATGATGTCATGCTAATTTTCAAAAGGTCAAAAAATATCCTTACAGGGGAACTCTTTATTTGTCCATAACTCTTTTTTGGATCATTTACATTTTTCTCTTCTTCTTTCGGCTGCTCCCTTCTTCAGGGGTCGCCACAGCAAACTAACTCGCATGAAGACTTGGAATTTTTATTTTATTTTTTTTTACACTGGATGACCTTTCTGATGCAAACCACACCCCATCCCTCTGTGTGGAGCAGAGAGCTGCTGTCTAAGGCACCTGGAGGAGCAGATGGTGGGGATTAAAGATCTTGCTCAAGGGCCCAGAGTGCATGGGACAAATGACGGGGGAGGCAGGTGTGTGTGCTTCACATTTCCCACCCACATTTTGATGTTGTTGGTATGGGGAGTTGACCCGGCGACCTTCCGATCACAGGCCCACCTTCACTAACCTCTGCGCTACCACTCCCTTTTGGAACATTTCAAAACAAAACGTTAAAATTAAGACATTTCTGTCTACGTTCACCCGGTGTGTCCATCACTGATGACAAATTACAGCAGTGGTGCCCGACGGCCACTGTCCTGCATGTTTGAGATGTTTCTTTGCTTTGACACACCTGATTTGAATGAACGATTAACAGGATTCTGCATTTAAAACATGCAGGACAGTGCTCCTCGAGGACAGGGTTGAGGGAGACTGAATTACTGTGCATTTTAACTCCATCCGTTCATTATCTTTACCCACGTCATCCTTTGCAGGGGTCGCTGGTGCCCATGTCCAGCAGTCACTGTGCGAGAGGTGGGGGACACCCTGGACAGGTCTCCAGTCCATCACAGGGACACACACAGGCCGCTTGGCCTTGTGGTGCGGACACAACAATCTCACTCTCAACGTGGAGAAGACAAAGGAGATTGTTGTGGACTTCAGGAAGAGGGATGCCCAACATGCCCCTCTGACCATCAACAGCACCGCAGTGGAGAGAGTAGACAGCACCAAGTTCCTGGGAGTGCACGTCTCAAAGGACCTGTCCTGGAGCAGGAACACTGCAGCACTGGCAAAGAAGGCTCACCAGCGTCTCTACTTTCTCCGCAAGCTGAAAAGGGCTGGAGCTTCAACCCCCATCATGTGCACCTTCTACAGAGGTGCCATAGAAAGTGTCCTGACCAGCTGCATCACTGTGTGGTTTGGTGCATGTACTGCATCCTGCCGCAAGAGCCTCCAGCGCATCGTGAGAGCA
>JBBPBX010074969.1:0-12652 GCA_038048925.1 Garcialebias charrua
GTTTAACTTTTAGTATTTTTGTATTTAGCATTTTTTAAAATCTCTTTTACCTTCTTTTATTCTGGCTGTTTTTAATTTGCACTGATTTATTGTGTCCTGTTTTTATTTGTTTATTTATTTATTTGCGTGCCCTCTCCGGGTCGGGGAGGAGGTCCTGCCCCAAGTGGAGGAGTTTAAGTATCTCGGGGTCTTGTTCACGAATGAGGGAAAACTGGAGCGTGAGATCGATAGGCGGATAGGTGCAGCATCCGCAGTGAAGCGGGCGCTGTACCGGTCTGTCGTGGTGAAGAGAGAGCTGAGTCGAAAGGCAAAGCTCTCAATTTACCGATCGATCTACGTTCCCACCCTCATCTATGGTCATGAGCTTTGGGTTGTGACCGAAAGAACGAGATCTCGGATACAAGCGGCTGAAATGAGTTTTCTCCGCAGGGTGTCTGGACTCTCCCTTAGAGATAGGGTGAGAAGCTCAGTCATCCGGGAGGGACTCGGAGTAGAGCCGCTGCTTCTCCACATCGAGAGGAGCCAGTTGAGGTGGCTCGGGCATCTGGTTAGGATGCCTCCTGGACGCCTCCCTGGTGAGGTGTTCCGGGCATGTCCCACCGAGAGGAGACCCAGAGGAAGACCCAGGACACGCTGGAGGGACTATGTTTCTCGGCTGGCCTGGGAACGCCTTGGGATTCCCCCAGAGGAGCCGTTCCAAGTGGCTGGTGAGAGGGAAGTCTGGGCCTCCCTACTTAGGCTGCTACCCCCGCGACCCGACCCGCGGAAGAAAATGGATGGATGGATGGATGGATGGAGTATTAGAAATGAAAACACTGGATAATATATACATAATCAGCTCACACAGTGTGAAACACACAGGAAGGGAGGTGGCCTCCTAATGTTGGGGGGCAGGTTGTTCCAAAGTTTGGGGGCAAAGACTGAAAACGCCCGATCTCCTCAGAGCTTCAGTCATGTTTTAGGAACAGCCAAAAGCACCTGATCGGATGATCTCAGGGCCCAAGCGAGAACACATGGTTCCAGCTCACTCACCCCCTAAAGGGGACAGGGCCTTTCAGTAGCCGTGTTTCCATCAAGGTTTCTAGGTGCGCATTTTGAAGTATCGCAGCAGAAAAGCTTAATGGAAACGGCAAAATGCGAGGTTACTTCCTGAAATGCGCCAAAAAGTAGATACGCTCGCTTGAGGTGGTTTTTGGGATCTTCGAAACCGAGCAGCTGCGTAAAACGACAGATGGAAACAGATTTGCCGACTCGTGCTGCCGAAGCGAACATTCACGTCACGTGACTGATCAGCTGTTTCCGCTCCGGACAACATGTAACATCGCTAAAACTAGTTGGCATGACAGAATAAATACAACTTGCCCGATAGCAACACGTACCTGAAATATTCTCTCCATTTTGACGAGATGTGTGGCCGGGTTCTGTTTTCAACCGCTACTTCCTGTTTACTGTAGACATGCGCAGTGCTGACGTCTGACGTAATGACGCTGACGTCTGACGTAATGACGCTGTGCGTGGCTTGGTAGATGCGCTTCAAGCCAGCAGATGGAAAGTCAAAGTCAAAGTCAACTTTATTGTCAGATCTGCAATATGTACTGTACAGGACATACACAGGACCGAAATTGCGTTTCTCTCAGTCCCTCGGTGCAACAGTAAACATCTAAACATTGAAACACTGAAACATATAATAATAGACATAAGCATAAAATAGTAAAACTAACACTGTCCTGAGTTTTTGCATAGTGGTATAAGAGTATGAAAATTTACACCAACTCTAAAACTAAAACATTAAACATTTAATGAACATAAAATTTACACCAACTCTAAAGCTAAAACATTAAACATTTGATGAACATAATACTGTCCTGAGTTTTTTGCATACTAGTATAAAAAAAGAGTATAAAAAGTATAACTAAAATAAACTAAAGGTTTCTAGCATTGACATTTGCAAAGTGGCAAAGCAGCGTATGAGTTAATGTACACAGTATATGTATGAGGTAGTAGTTGTGACCGCAGCAGAAGTGAGAGGCAGTCTCAGAAGGATCAACCCTCATAAAGCTACGGGTCCAGACAACATCCCAGGGAAAGTTCTGAAGGAATGTGCGGACCAGCTCTGTGAGGTGCTGGCTGACATCTTCACCACCTCACTTGCACTGGAGTCAGTTCCCACCTGCCTGAAGACTGCCACCATCATCCCAGTCCCAAAAAGCTCCACAGTGACTGGTCTGAATGACTATAGACCGGTGGCCCTCACCCCGATAGTCGCTAAATGTTTTGAGAAACTGGTCATGTCCCACATCAAGACAGCCGTCAACATCAACGAGGACCCTCATCAATATGCATACCGTGAGAACCGATCAACAGAGGACGCCATCTCCTCCGTGGTCCACACTGCTCTCACCCACCTGGATCAGAAGGACTCATACGTGCGTCTGCTCTTTGTGGACTTCACATCTGCCTTCAACACCATGATCCCCCAAACTCTGATAGACAAACTATCCACACTTGGACTAAGCCCCTCTATTTGTAACTGGGTCTTAGACTTCTTAACAAACAGACCACAGTCCGTGAAGATCCACAACTTCTCCTCCTCCACCATCACCCTCAGCACTGGCTCTCCTCAGGGATGTGTGCTGAGCCCTCTTCTGTTTACTCTGCTCACATATGATTGTACAGCCACACATCCAGGCTGTCATATTGTTAAGTTTGCAGATGATACAGCTGTGGTGGGATGCATCACAGATAATGATGAATCCAGCTACAGACAGGAGGTGGAACATCTGGAGAGTTGGTGCAAAGAGAATAACCTTCACATGAATGTGAAGAAGACGAAGGAGATGATTGTGGACTTCAGAAGGAACAAACACACCCACACCCCACTGTATATAGGTGGATCTGCGGTGGAGGTGGTCTCCAGCTACAAATACCTGGGTGTACACATGAATGATAACCTCAGCTGGAGCAATAACACCACCAGCCTGATCAAGAAAGGTCATCAGAGACTCTACTTCCTCAGACGGCTGAGACGAGCTGGTCTGAGAAGCTCAGTCCTCACCTCGTTCTACAGGTGTGCAGTGGAGAGCGTCCTGTGCTCCAGCATCAACGTGTGGCATGGAGGCTGCACAGTTGCAGAGAGGAAAGCTCTACAGAGAGTGGTGAAGGCTGCACAGAAGTCTGTGGGAGTCAGTCTCCCCACCATCACAGACATTTACACCTCCAGATGCAGAAAAAGAGCCACCTGCATCATGAAAGACCTCACTCACCCAGCACACTCACTCTTTGCACCACTCCCCTCGGGACGGAGGTTGAGGAGCATCAAATGTAGAACCACTAGACTGAGGAACAGCTTCTACCCTGAGGCTGTCAGACTCATGAATAAATAAATAATAAGAATAAACACTGCAAAATGTCACATCATGCTGATACTGATCTGTTTCTTGTTGCTGCGTTCATCTGTGACCATCTGCTCATGTTCGTGCTGCTGTTTATAATGATGTTTTTCTACTACATTAGGGCTTAGTGTATTACTAGCTGATGTCTCTCTTAGTTAATCCTAGATGTTATTATTGTTTTTCTCTTGCATTTGTTGTTGGATGTAACTGGGACCCTGTGTACATAATCTCGTTTTCAACACATGTACTACATGCGGTGCAAATGACAATAAATTCTCTCTGACTCTGACTCTGACTTGCAAAAAGTGGCATATGCAGTAAGGCACATTGGGCATCCCTAAATAAGACCGTTCAGAGCACACTGTATATGTATCAGCAGTGGTGTAGATATTAGAGTAGTGTAAATGTAAACAGTAGTAATTACATGTAAGCAGTAGTAATAAAAGTAAACAGTATTAATAAATGTAAACAGAGAATGTAAACAGTATTATGATTATAGGCAGTGATGTAATACAAACATTAGTAGTATGAGAATGTAAACAGTATTAATAAATGTAAACAGTGAATGTAAACAGTAGTATGACTATAGGCAGTAATGTAATACAAACATTAGTGCAAATATGAGAAGTAGTGCAAACTGAATGAGCACATGACCGAGAGTTTAGTGAATAACCCGTTTGATGACACAGAGTCCAGTGTTAAAATCTTTGTGTTGTGTGGTAATGTGTGAGAAAGTTTTAGTGTTAAGGCAGTTCAAATGGGAGGGGGGGCAGAGCAGGCAGAGTGTTTAGCATCCTGACTGCCTGACTTCGCATTAATTTGTATTTACATATTTGCGAGATTTCAAAAATTAGCTCAAAAATTGAAATGAAAATGGATGGAAACACAGCTAGTCAGTGGCACCAAGGCTGTGGAACAGTTTGCCTTGCAGCTTCGTTTTGCTGACTCTGTGGAGGTTTTTAAAAAGCAACTAAAAACACTTTTATTCACCTCGGCGTTTATGTCATGATTTTATCGGGTAGCACGGTGGCACAACTGGTAGAGCTGCTGCCTCTCAGCGAGAAGGTTGCCGGTTCAAATCCCGGTCCGGGGCCTTTCTGGGTGGAGTTTGCATGTTCTCCCCGTGCATGCGTGGGTTTCCTCCGGGTACTCCGGTTTCCTCCCACAGACCAAAAAACATGCTTGTTAGGCTGATTGGTGACTCTAAATTGACCCTAGGTGTGAGTGTGAGAGTGGATGGTTGTTTGGTGTGAGTGAGACAGGTCCCTCTTGTAAATGAGTCCCCGTGACTCAACGAGGCTAGCCTGTATAAATAAAGGTTGAATGAATTGTGCTTCTTACGCTTGTTTTGTTGAGAAGGCACTCTACCCTTTTCCGGCTCAAGACCATGGCCTCGGATTTGGAAGAACTGATCTTCTTTCCATAAAGTAATTTTTTTTTTCTGAGTCAAAGCTTGGTCCCAATTGTCACACAGGCACATTTTTTAACAAATAGCTGTCACTGTACAAATGTTTCAGAAATAATATGAAGTTTTTTCCCTGCATAACAAAACCAAAAACACACATGTGCACTTAAAATTTAAACATAAAACATACAGAGCAAAATGAAAAACATGACTTGCTCTTTAAAAAGTCAGAGTCTAATGCAGCTTTAGACCTAATGTATCATTTTCAGACCTATCAATAAATTCATGTCATACCAGAGTGGCTTCACTCAGTCCTATGTGGTTCACACCAACAAAGACCGTAACGAACCCCTATTGTGAGGAATTGCTAGGGCAATCTGCATGCATCTAGCTTAGCTCAGCAGCTGAGAGTAGATTCATATGCAAACCTGAGTCTCAGCTTTATCATTCGAACCCCCACACTCTCTGTTCTTTGAACTGAGAAAGCTTATCAGATGAGAAGCAAAACGTCTTCTGTTACAAATAAAGTCCAGTAATTTTTTTTTGTCTTTAACTTTTTAACTTAAAAAAAGTATAGTTCATATAGATCATTTGAACCCCCACACTCTCTGTTCTTTGAACTGAGAAAGCTCCTCAGATGAGAAGCAAAACGTCTTTTGTTACAAATAAAGTCAAGTTGTTTTTTTGTCTTTAAAGTGGACCACAGATTCAAAATTCACTTTTTAATGGTTTTTTTACTCAACTTTGGGTATGTACTTCATAAAAAAACAGTCCTAAGGCCAAAGAAATGCACCCAGTGGTTTATTTACTCTAAGTAGATTTATTTGTCTGTGATAGAAACACTTCGTTCTCACTTCCTGTGGTTTGTGACGTCACAAACCGCAGCCACAACCCACACCAAACCTGAGTCCAGCCCCTCACCTGATTCCTGATTTCATCTCATCTTTTGTTTAAATGTTCTTAATTTCATGTGTACAGCACTTTGTTGCAGCTGTGGTTGTTTTAAATGGCTTTATAAATAAAGTATAATTGTTATTTTTACGTTTCAGTTCAATTTTTAGCGATCGCTCCCAACGCGCAGCCGGCAGAAATAAAACGAGCAGACCGCCGGCGAAGGGACCATCTGCGTGCGGGAACTGCTGGAAGCTGCTGGCTTTTGAGGTCCGTGGGGTCCGGTCAGAGGTTGCCTCATACGGATAAATTAACTGGAGACACTCGGTGAACTTTGTGTGTGTGTGGACTGAAGCAGCGATCGCTCCCAAAAGCGCCGCATGCAACGAGCGGTTAACTGGCGGTGTGCCGGAGGAGGAAGAGCTATCATTAGCCTCGGAGGTGGGCTAATGCTAAAAGGAGCTGCAAATGGCGGCGCGCGCAGAGGGCTTTCGGTAAGTTATCTTAAGCTAGCACTAACAGTAAGTCAAATGAGTAATTAAAAAAGAGCTAATTTTAAAACAACAACATATTCGAGATACTGGCTCTGCTTCCTCAGTGGAAGACATGCCAGTAGGATTGAGGAGGTCTTCGAACTACTCCACCCACCGACTCACAACATCCCGAGTTGAGGTCAACAGCACGCCATCCCTACCATAAATGGTGTTGGTCGTGTACCGCTTCCCCCCCCCTGAGACGCCGGATGGTGGACCAGAATCGCCTCGAAGCCATACGGAAGTCATTCTCCATGGCCTCTCCGAACTCCTCCCACGCCCGAGTTTTTGCCTCAGCAACAACCCGAGCCGCATGCCGCTTGGACTGTCGGCACCTATCTGCTGCTTCCGGGGTCCCACAGGCCAAAAAGGCCCAATAGGACTCCTTCTTCAGCCTGACAGCATCCCTCACCGCCGGTGTCCACCACCGGGTTTGAGGGTTGCCACCACGACAGGCACCAACAACCTTGAGAACTCATAAGACCATTGTTGTCAATATTGTTGCCACTATTTTGCGCATGCTTTTGTATCCACTCATCTAATTGCGTCCATGTTGATGTAATAATTGTTAATCATGTGTGTTTGGTGGGAATAATAATTATTTTCACATCATGAACAGTTTCTCAGAATCACCTGTAAGTGTCGCCAATGGAACCAAAACCACAGAAACGTGCGTACGCCAGCCTTGGAGTTGCCGTGGGGCTGCGTACATTTCCACGTTCAATTCTGTTTTGATACATACGGAGTTTTGCGTGGAAAATGGCGTACGCAAGGTATTTGTGCGTACGCACCGTTGATACATGAGGCCCCTGGACTTTATGTTTACACCTTGAAATGCAAATGTGCACCTTTTCCTTTTCAATTTTTAAAACTTGGAAGGGATTCATTTTAAATGCTGCTGTTTTGTAAACGGTTTTTGAGCTGCACCTTAATTTTATATAAAAATATTGAAGTTCTCAAGACCTTGTTTTATGACTTTGTAAACATATCTTTCAGAATACTTTAAAAAATAATTTTTAGCATATAAATAGTATTGTGCAAGTATTGTTAAGCAAACTTACAAGTGTAACCTAACAATTACAATGACAACACGGTATTAGTTTTAGAAATTCAAAAATTTAACTTAAATGATAAAATAAACTGTAAACTAGAAGTAAATAGCAAGTGCATTGGGAGCATATGAAAAAGTGTACTAGTTGTATACTTTAAGTATACTTCAATAAACTAAAATATGAACTTGAAGTACACTATAAGTACATTGGAAGTCTAATTAAAAGTGTACTACTAGTATACTTTAAGTATACTACAATAAACTTAAGATGGGCCAATTTAGTCGTAAAAAAGTATATTGTAAGTAAACTGTGAGTATACTTAAAAGTACACTTAGAGACATATACTTTATATACTTAACCCTCCTGTTATGTTTGTTTCTGAGGTACAGCAATAATGTTCGTGGGTCAATTTGACCCGGGGAGTGTTTAATCATGTAATAGTGTCAGAAACCCAAAAAATCCTCCAAAACCTTTTTGTATCTGATTATTAACTCCAATACTAACCATGTCAGTCAATATTTGTGCAATGATGTTTTTTTTATTTCTCATAAATAAAGGATAATGACGACTAACTCATTTGGACATAAACAATGTGATTTACATTTTTTATGTTTGCTGAAAAAACCTACACACAAAAAAACAATAATTATCCTTGAAATTGATTTTTGTAAAAAAAATTATGTTACATTTTATTTTATTTTTTTCAAAGGGTGATCTTTATAATTGAACTTGAAACACATTTACTGTTCTGGGTCAAATTGACCCGCTCATTAAAATCAAGACAAATGAGTCATGAAGATTTGTGTGGGTGGAGTTTTCCCACGGGAACAGAAAAGGTTCCCGTCAAAAGTTGTATAAACACCTGCTTTCTCACAGTTTCCTTGTGAAGTAAAGAGAATAGTGAGAAAGTGGGTTTATGTGCATGCATGTGTGCATGTGTGTGTGTGTGTGTGTGTGTGTGTGTGTGTGTGTGTGTGTGTGTGTGTGTGCGTGCGTGTGTGTGTGTGTGTGTGTGTGTGCGTGTGTGTGTGTGTGTGTGTGTGTGTGTGTGTGTGTGTGTGTGTGTGTGTGTGTGTGTGTGTGTGTGTGTGTGTGCGTGTGTGTGTGTGTGTGTGTGTGTGTGTGTGTGTGTGTGCGTGCGTGTGTGGTGTGTGTGCGTGTGTGTGTGTGTGTGTGTAGTGAAATATGTCTCATAGTTTCAAGGAAACAAATAGAATTGGAAATGTTTTTACCCTTTTTACCATTCATTTTGACTGCCGGGTCAAATTGACCCGAACAGTATCGATGTAACAAGTAGACGCAGAGAGTGGTACAAATGTGTAAAGTGAATCATTTTCAATTTATATGTTGATTGGAACTATTAAGACAAATAGAAAAGGTTTCATGCTGAAAAAATATGTTTAACTATTTTAAAAAAAAATGTAAACTTTAAAACGGGTCAATTTGACCCGTAACATAACAGGAGGGTTAAGTATACTTAACAACATATACTTAAAGTATACTTCTTTTTGGTAAGGGTATGGACAGTTCTCTTTATTTAGGGACGAGCCCTATTTGTCACTGGGACAATTTTACTTTTTAATGAAGAGGCCCATTTTTATCAGTGGCAAATCTTATATTTTTATTTTTAAAAAGGCCTCTTTTTTCACTGACACATTCCAGTTTTTATTTTCAATTTAGAATTATTTCATTATACAGATATGTGCAAAGGCTCTGTTGATGTTATTCACTGTTTACAGAAAGATTTAATGCCTGTGTCTAAATAAAAAATCTGTTCAAAGTGCAATCTAATCTACTCTTAGTAGAAAATGTTTTTGATGGAGATGTTCAATATTTATCATCTAAAACTAATTACTCTGACCCAATAATTATAACCCAGCTCACTTATATCAAATATTCTCTGTTCCCTTTAAACACTTATATTTGATAGTACAAACATGTTGTTTGCTTTTCTCTGATACAGAAAAGACAGTCTTCTAGCCTTGACAAATGTTTGGACTAGATGTTCTTGTTTGATCAGAACCATGACTTGTTTGTTTTATCTGTAAGACGTCAGAGCTTGTCAAACTCCACCTGCTTCTTGTTTAAATAGCTTGTCATGTCCAGTACAATTTGGAATTGTGCAGGACAATGTATTTGAGACCAAACTAAGTTTCAAAAGACATTAAAAGCCCTTCCCCTTTGCAAAGTTGTTTGTCTGATTTAACACTGTTCTCTTGTTTATCTTTGTGTGGTTTTTATTAAGGTAACAGGGGTTTAAAATCCCCATCAGTTTTATCATCAGGTGTAATGAAAAACATGAACTCAAGCTACCTTTAAGTATAGTGTTATGTGAGATTCATTTTAAATTGTGAAAAGTGAGCTTCACTTATAGTCAGTGTTGTATAAAGTATCTCAAAGTGTTACTTGTGTAAAAGTTCAACTATCTAACTTTTACCAAAGTAAATTTTACTTTAAGAGTATTACTTGACTTAAAGTCATAAAGTACCGTACATTTACTGTACTTAAGTATCAAAAGTAAATTTCTCATATAAAATATACTTAAGTATTAAAAGTAAAATATTGAGTAAAAGTGAGCTATTACAATTTCCAAAATAAAATTTGGGAGGGGACTTCTTCCAAAAACACTTTTCTAAAGTCCACAATGACTATAATGTTATATTAAAATGTTAATGTTTATGCACTGATCTACCTGTTTCTGCTATATATACTGGTATATCTCTGCCACGCTCATCTTCATACTAGACTACGTACATTCGACATGTCCTCCTCTAGTGTGATGTGATTTTTGTCATGTTCAGGTGTGATGGATCTTACAAACCAATAGAAAGGTAGAATGATATATATTTATGCTTCTCATCCAATTACAATTATATTCACTCTATCCAGGCGGTGTAATTGATCTGTATATATTTGAGAAAAAATAAATGGTTGAACAAGCCAAAAAAAAGCTAACCTGAAGCTTTAAAAGATGAAATGGCCCTTTATATTGTTAAAAAATAATCTAAAGGAGTGCTGTAGGGAAGCTAAAATTTGTTTAACAAACGTTAAATTGGTTACCAGTTACTTGAAAAATAAAGAAAACATTTAAAATAGCTAAACAAACGAAGTAATTATAACTCACTCAAAGAAAGTACATGTTTAAAATGGTGTACATAAGTTTAAAATGCTTAAACAAATAGTTTAACTGGCCAAAAACAGAAACTACAAAAGGCTAAATGACCCTTTAAAGTGTTCCATAGGTTTTAAAAGAGATGTAAGCAACCAAAAATAGTTTAACAAATGTTAAATTGGTTAACAATTGGTTAAAAAAATGCAGAAAACATGTTAAAATAGCTAATGTGAAAATAAACCAAACCTAACAAAACTAAAACTGATCTTTAAAGTAGTAGAACAGAAGGTTAGAGCATAATAGGCATTCACACACTAAACGGTCCCCACTTGGCTGGTTAAATACCTTTTTTCACACACCTATCGGTCCTCAATTTGATGGTCAAAATCTTTTTTCAAAATGTTGCTGTTCTGCAATGTCTGAGGGAGTGTTTAGTGGGTGGGTGACATCTAGTGTCCAAAATTGCTCTCACACTCTTTCTAAGTCATTCAGAACTAGTGGTCCTCACTCTGCTGGTGTTTTTACTTGGTCCTCACTATGTGGGGAGTACAAGAATGTGTGTGTGTGTGTGTGTGTGCGTGCGTGCGTGCGTGCGTGCGTGCGTGTGTGTGTGTGTGTATGTCAACCACATCTTCATTTCCTGGCTCCATCAATTCTTTATTTTTACCATTGCCATTCATCTTTACTTCCAGTTTTGGATTCAATCTAAAAAAGTTCAGTCTGGTCCTCTGGACATTCAAAAAACAAAACAAAGCAAAAAAAAAGTAGAAACGTTTCTTCTTTCGTCTGAAAGACTTCTTCAGTCTGAGCTACTGTATTCAGCTCAGTCTTATAAATAGCACCTTCTCACAGTGGATCAACCAGTTTGCTGCTGACAGCTGAAACCAGCTGCTCACATGATCAAGGACCATCAGAACCCTGTAGGGCTGAGCGATATGGACCAAAATTAATATCTCAATACTTTTATGATAAATCGCGATATCCAATATATATCTCAATATATTTTTCTTTCCATAAAGTAATAACAAAACTATGTTTCTGAGTCAAAGCTTTGTCTCAGTTGTCACACAGGCACATTTATTAACAAACAGCTGTAACTCTATAACATAAATGTCTAAAAAAAGAAACTATTTACATAAGTTACTTTATTTTTAGACATTTATTTACACCTATTAAATAATAATCCTCTTCAGCTGAGGGCAGCTGTGGCTGAGAGGCTAGAGAAGTCTCCTCCAATGGGAGAGCTGGGGGTTCAATTCCACCAGCAGTCACATGCTGAAGTGTTCCTGGGCAGTGGGCAACACTGAACCCCTCATTACCTCTGATGTGTGTCCCATCAGTGTATGAATGTGATAAAACTCTGATTATTCTTTGTACAGTTTTAGTAGAGTGCTGTATGAATGGGTAAATGAGGACACAGATTGTGTTTTGTCAAACCATACCATTTTATTTATAGAGCACTTTAAACGGCAACAAGGCCAACCAAAGTGCTGCACAAACAAACAACAGGCAACACATAGGAACATTCAAGATGAAGGAAAAAACAGAATACAGGTAGTCCCCGACTTACAAGCGAGTTCCGTACCTATACGGGCCGTTCGTAAGTCGAAAATTCGTAAGTAGGATCACAAAATATTGATAGGTGGATAGGTATAGCGTCCGCAGTGAAGCGGGCGCTGTACCGGTCTGTCGTGGTGAAGAGAGAGCTGAGTCAAAAGGCAAAGCTCTCAATTTACCGATCGATCTACGTTCCCACCCTCATCTATGGTCATGAGCTTTGGGTTGTGACCGAAAGAACGAGATCTCGGATACAAGCGGCTGAAATGAGTTTTCTCCGCAGGGTGTCTGGACTCTCCCTTAGAGATAGGGTGAGAAGCTCAGTCATCCGGGAGGGACTCGGAGTAGAGCCGCTGCTTCTCCACATCGAGAGGAGCCAGTTGAGGTGGCTCGGGCATCTGGTTAGGATGCCTCCTGGACGCCTCCCTGGTGAGGTGTTCCGGGCATGTCCCACCGGGAGGAGACCCAGAGGAAGACCCAGGACGCGCTGGAGGGACTATGTTTCTCGGCTGGCCTGGGAACGCCTTGGGATTCCCCCAGAGGAGCTGCTCCAAGTGGCTGGGGAGAGGGAAGTCTGGGCCTCCCTACTTAGGCTGCTACCCCCGCGACCCGACCCCGGATAAGCGGAAGAAATGGATGGATGGATGGATGGATGGATATATATATATATATATATATATATATATATATATATGTATATATATATATGT
>JBBPBX010074970.1:5603-17455 GCA_038048925.1 Garcialebias charrua
TGTATGGATGGATGAGTGTATGGATGGATGAGTGTATGGATGGATGGATGAGTGTATGGATGGATGAGTGTATGGATGGATGAGTGTATGGATGGATGGATGGATGGATGAGTGTATGGATGGATGAGTGGGTGGGTTGAGTTATTTATGAAGGTCTCACAGAAGATCTCGTGGTCCAGGTGTCTGATGGTGTTTTTCAGTGAAAACAGCTCAGTCGGTGTGTTGAAAATCAAATCTGTATTAAACTCCTGCAACAGGAACAGTCTCATCCAAACAGAGTGTGGTGACGTGCAAACACCAGAAAGAACCAGCAGCCTGTTTGGATCAGTCACAGCTGCTGTGAAAGACGACACTTTATTCATCTCTGTCTCATGCCAAGCAGAGTCATTTGTATCTGTTCACTTTTATTCCACTGATGACATAAAGTCAGATCCTAAACTCATAATCTGGAACAACCAGTCTGGCTTTTAACTTCCTTTTTTAAAATTTGAGTTGATGTTGTTTTGTTTCAGTGGTTGTAGTTGTGCATGAAACGGACAGCTTCTTTTATGTTTGTCATGCTTTCAGTGATTCAATATCAGAAAATTAAATCTCTGCGCAACAAATTTGAGACTTTCACACTGAGACCCGTTACGTCTGAAGGTTCCAGTGTTTTGTTCATCAAAACTAATGAGAAAACCTTCAGAATCAGCGCTTGCTGCCGTCATGTGATGCGGTCACTCCACATTAAAGCCTGCACTAATGAGACTCAGCAGGTCCACGGTCGTTTCTGAAACGGGTCTCAGTGTGAAAGTCTCAAATTCGTTGCGCAGAGATTTAATTTACTGATATTGTGGGATCACTGAAATATGGAACGCCGAAATGGTCAAAATTACATAAATAAATAAAGCATTATGAAATAAGTATCTAAGCTCATTAATATTAATCATTTTCATTTTTATTGTTTTATTTCACAATTGTGTTATTCATAACGGCTTATTTATTTATTTATTGCTTATTTATTTCACAATGCCACTTTTCAGCAGAACAACTTCAGCTGTCAATCAACGTCAGTGGGTTGGACCTTCAAGCCCATTGGCTGATCCTTCATCCATTAGTTTTCCTGCTCGCAGCAGGTACAGCTAGCACCAGCTAGCACCAGCTAGCCATAGCAGCTAACAACGACTTGCTAGGTCAGCAGTTATGAAGGATGACAGAGTTGCATGAACTTCGCTTTAGCTGCTAAAGTTACCTGAGCTGAACGAAGTTCATGCAACTCTGCCATCCTTCATAACTGCTGACCTAGCAAGTCGTTGCTAGCTGTACCTGATGTGAGCAGGAAAACTAATGGATGACGGATAAGCCAATGGGCTTGAAGGACCAACCCACTGACGTTGATTGACAGCTGAAGTTCTGCTGAAAAGTGTCATTAGTCGTCATGAAAAACACAATTATTATTATTATTACCAATGAAAATTTTTTATAATAATGAGCTTAGATATTTCTTAATGTTTTATTTGTTTATTTAATTTAGATCCTTTTGGCATTCCATACTTGCTTTGGAAAGATTTGTGTGTAAATACGTGTGTATGTGTGTGTGCATTATTTGTGTTCCTAATATTATCATCAATTTTTCCCCTTCAGTGACACAACTATTTTAGTTCACGTCTCATAACTTTCACTTGTCCTTCGTAAATGTTTTTTTTTTCTTTTGTCTTAAATGTTAAGAAAACATGCCGTGACTTTTTATTGACCGTAACGGCTGAGGTGAAACATTCTCGCTTTCTTTTTTAACGTGTTTGTCCCCCGTAGTGGCTTGCTGCTTGTTGTTTTCCTTGTTCTGTGTTTTTGGTTGAGATGTTTATGTTTATGTTTATGTATGTGGGTTGTATACTCACAATAGGGTTGCCACGATAGATTAAGGCTTTTAATTTTCCTCTTTTTTTTTGGTAACTATTTGTCCAGACGTCAAAGGAATCGCTATAAATTATATCTGGTTCCTTATTCAAACTTAAATAATTTTTTTTTAAGCAAGGTTCTGTGGAAATGTTCTGAACAGTTAATAGCTTACCTGTTGTAGATAACTTTTCCAACAACCTCAGTTTGCAGCTGATTTCGGATCAGATGAGCTTGTGGCCAGTCTGAGCAATAAGGCCAAGACGAAAGTGCATTTCTGCCGTCGAGTAAGATTTGAACTTTTCATACACTTTATACAAAACAGCATAATAGTACTGAAATATGGTCTACTTTTGTGATGGACGGAGACGTCCAAATTTAAATTTGTGCTTTAGATTTTCGTAAATTGCCTCTGAGTTGTTGAACTTCTTCTTTTTGCTCACAGCCTGGCTGAATTTGCAGGCCTCGCAGGGCTTGTGGGGCAGGATAGGGCCATGTCATGGAGGGCAGAATGCCCTCATTGTTCAGAACTGTTTATTTAATCCAAATGTCCCTCTCGCAGCAGAGCCTATAGCTCCAGCTCTCCCTCCGCTGCCACCGTGGCTCTTTGTCTTTGTCTCCCACACAGAAAGGGAAACAGCCAGCAAAAACTGTCCGGCTGCAAAGTGGCAGTGACATGTCCACACAATGCTTTCCCTGGGATCATCTCTGTTCGCACCCCACACCCGCAGCCTGGCACTGTAAGCCCCCCATTCCACTGCTTGGCCTCCAGCAGTTACCAACAGATAAGCTGCAGGTTACAGATCACCAGCTTCGGCTTCATCTTTCTTGAAACACCAGTTCAACCAAACACAATGAACAGATAATCTTGTCATTTTTGAAGTGAAGTTTTGTCAAATAGCTACAAACAGTCAAAACAGTCGTAGAGAACGATATATAGAGAGCAGAAGTCTTCGTTCAAGGCTAATTAAAATAAAGTTTTTTCAGGCTTATAAAGCAACCACAATGTTGTATGTTCAACGTCCACATGTCACGTGCTAACACGGACATTGTTCGGTTGAGAAAACAGCAAGAACCTAAACAAACAATGTCGTGGAAACAGTGAAGATGTTTAATAGAATATATCGAAGTTCATGTTCAATAATCCAGGTTAAAAAAAATCTAACAAAGTTCAGTCAAGTCATCTGGATGGTTTCTTTTTGTTGTTGTTGTTGTTGAGACGTTTCGTCCTTCATCCAAAGAACTTCATCAGTCCGAGGAGCCACAACAAAGAAGCAGCACACTCACATAACGGTTCAACTCGTTTGCTGGTGATAAAATGGTTCCTGGGGCCCACCCTCTCCCCCGTCAACTTCTCTGAGACAGCCATAGCTAAAGTGCTTTAAAACATCAGTTCATGCTCAATAAACCAAACAATCCAACAAAGTTAAATCAGGTCCTCTGGGTGGTTTCTTTTTTTAGCTGAGATCATCTTATCACCATCAAACTGGTTGGTCCACTATGGAAGTGTGCTGCTTGTGGGACTGACTTTTCTGTGGCTCCTCGGAATGATGAAGTCCTTTGGATGCAGGACGAAACGTCTCAACAAAAACAAAAGAAACCGTCTGACTTAACTTTGTTGGGTTTAACAGAATAATTTTTAAAAAGTGTAATCCCTGGCGGGGGAAATTCATCATTGTTGCAGCCACTCCAAGAATACACAGAACAAGAATCCCATGAAATGTAAAGTAAAAAACATGAAGGCAAGTAACAAACATGAAACAGTAAAAACACTCAAATCAGACCAACGAGCAAAGTTAAAAGAAATACAAAAGATGGAGGAGTTGCACCATTTCAAAAAAAATTTTTTTTAGCATTATGATTTGCCTTGGAGTTCCTCGTCCCGTCCGTTTCATTAGTCATGAACTCCCCTGGGAATTTGTACTCCTCAACAACTTCCACAGGGATAATAATTAGCTAATAAACTTCACACCATTGTTGAGACAGAGTTGTTTCTTTAAAGGTATTGTGACATCATGTTGGAAATATGTATATTTGTCACAACATATATATCTTATATCATTCAGCTATGTTCGTTTTTGCAAAATAAATTATGAATATATTAAAATTTCATTACAAGTTATAGTAATTTTGTTGCTGTGATACGCCCCTAGAAATCTGAGAATTTCCGCATACGTCATCAGTGACGTGCACTTGGGGAGGCGCTGCTCTAACGCGCATGTAAATATTAATGGCGGAGCACGTCGAATCAGACGAGTGCAGCATTTCTAGCAGCGAACAAACACAACTTCTTGTTAGTACTTGAATGTATTAAAGCAATCGAAGGGTTATTATTCATCCAATACAGTTATTGGACACTCGATCAATAGAAAAGTGATTTAGACACAGTTTATTTCATAAACAGTTGCTAAGTTGGGTTAGCTTCGACTGTGGTTCTTTGTTGTTGGGCTAATGCTAGCGAGGCCCGATCGCGTTTGAGATTTATCATTTTAAGACAGTCAATCGTCCAAAACTCTCATTCATAAACCCTCACAGAATAAATAAACTTACTGATGTTACTTGATCGTGCAGACATAATTTAAAAATACATAACAAGCTACGTGGCTGTACTACTGATGTTATTTTGGCTAGTTTGTTAGCAGCGAACAAACACAACTTATTGTTAGTACTTGAATGTATTAAAGCAATCGAAGGGTTATTATTCATACAATACAGTTATTGGACACTCGATCAATAGAAAAGTGATTTAGACACGGTTTATTTCATAAACAGTTGCTAAGTGGGGTTAGCTTCGACTGTGGTTCTTTGTTGTTGGGCTAACGCTAACAGCGAGGCCCGATCGCGTTTGAGATTTATCATTTTAAGACAGTAAATCATCTAAAACTCTCATTAAAACCCTCCATGAATAAAAAAAAATTACAGATGTTGCCTGATCGGCAGTAAAATGGTCGCTGCAGACATACGACTCTTTGGTAGGACACCATAGGTCCCTCTTCTCTGTACTTGTCCATTCTAGGCGAAGTTTCTCATCTTTTGGAAATTTGTGAAGGCTCACTTGTTCACTGCTGATATTAGAACACCCAAATGCGCTACAACGTGACGGTATTTTTCAAGTTACACAAAAAAAGAGGCGATCTTTCAGAAAAAGAATCTGTATGGCAAGCAGTTACCACACCAGACAAACGGGCAAGGCTCTGCCTTCTCCCCAAGTGCACGTCACTGATGACGTTTGCGGAAATTCTCGGATTTTTAGGGGCGTATCACAGCGAAAAAATTACTATAACTTGTAATGAAATTTTAATATATTTATAATTTATTTTACAAAAACGAAGAGAGCTGAATGATATAAGATATATATGTTGTGACAAATATGCAAATTTCCAACATCATGTCACAATACCTTTAAGCCTGAAAAGCGACAAACAACAGGCTCTGTTCGGTTAGCCATTAGCCTAGCCTGGACAAAGACTTCTGCCCATTTCGCCATACTCTGATGTCTCTGGTCATAATTATTCATACTGTAACTATTTGACAAAACCCCTCCTTTGGTTCAAAGTATTTGTCAACTTCCTGTCCTTTTCTTTAGTTTTCTGTTCTGGCAACCCTAATTCCTACTAGCTTGCGTTTCTTTGGTGTTGTTGATTGGACTGGTCGGTGTGAACGAGTTGGGTTTTAAGGTGAATTTCTTATATTTTCACATTTTGTTTGCAGACATATTAACACTATATGGCATGTGTGTTGTTCCCACAGTGTTGCGACCCACTACGTGTACCCTCAGGCCTTCGTTCAGCCCAGCATGGTCATCCCTCATGTGCAGCCTGCAGCCGCTGCACCTGCCACCGCCTCCTCCCCGTACATGGACTACACCGGAGCCGCCTACGCCCAGTACTCGGCAGCAGCCAGCGCAGCGGCCGCCGTGGCCTACGAGCAGTATCCTTACGCCGCGTCCCCGGCTGCTCCGGGCTACATGGCCGCCACGGGTTACGGCTTCGCTCTCCAGCAGCCTTTAGCCACCGCCGCCCCGGGCTCGGCAGCCGCTGCAGCCGCGGCCTTCGGCCAGTACCAGGCTCAGCAGCTGCAAGCCGACCGCATGCAATAGCACCAACTGCAACGGTCGCACAAGCAGAGACGGAGGCGCACCCCCAGCCACAGCTGACGCATTACAAGGAGAAGAAAGGAGCGCCTGCGCAGAGTGTCTTTTAAAAGCTGATGATGATGATGGTGATGACAATAGCGAGGTGGAAACTTTGAGCAATTTTCCAACTTGCTGTGTTTTAACCAAAAAAAAAAGCATAAAAGGACAAAAAGGTTGCAGAACAAACAGTGCAAACGATTGACTCTGATCACTGTTATTGATTATTATTATTATTATTATTGTGTTAGAGTACTTATTTAGAGGGAAAACGCAGGAACTAATCCCAACGGTTGGTGAACTGTAGGTGATACACTAAGCCTTCAAGTCCGATTGCTGTCTTTCACGTTAGTTCAGTTATTTAATGCCCTCGTGACGTTTATATTTTATCATTTTATTTATTATTATTATTATTATTATTAATAATGAGGGTTCTGTTAGTTCTTTTTGTCCATTCAAGTGGATTTTTTTTTTCTTCCAAGTTAGTATTTTCTGATAATCAGGGAAATGGAGCCGTTTCCATGTGTTCGCTTATGATGATGTCAGGAAGTCGTCGTTTCACACATTTGACAACTTTTTATAATCTTCCTGATGCTGAATGTCCTTTTTTTTTTGTCGGTTTCAACCTATGCAAAGTAAACAAATCGACTGAAGAAAAGAAAGAAACAAAAAACTGAAAATGTCATCAACTCTGACTCCACTTTTGTGGCTGTGGAGGTGTGGTGGTGGGGGGGGGGGGTCACACAAAACCATGCAGAGACAATGAGAAAGACTAACTCCGTTGCTTTTCCACGTTTAGCTCGCATTCATGCGTCCAAGGCCGCACGGGCAAAAACAAAGGCAGTCCAGTCCTGTTTCTCTGTGAGGGATGGAGCAGCTGCTGGTGGATGGGGGAGGTGGGGTTGGGGGTCAACGGGGCGGGTGGACGGAGCCGCTCCAGCGTCGCACAGACGGATCTCTCTGGAAAGAACGCATCACTTGTGCACATTTGTTGAGCCGTCACTTTTTAATCCCCGGCCGAGCCCTTTGGGAACCAACTTTGCATCCCTCCACCCGAAACAGACCCCCACCTCCCTCCACCCTCTCTTTCAGTCATGTCAGCACTTCCACCTCTGTGCTGCTGCAGTCTGGTGTCAGATTTTCATCAAAGCCACCCCGACAACTGCCTCACATCTGTGAAAACCCCCAGCTGTGGAGGCAAAGATGGGCTGCTCCTCTTTAACGTTGTGCCTTACAGTTTTACAGCTATTTAACACAGACACAGAAAACTGAAGAAGAAAAAAAGTACTATTTAAGATATTTATTTTTGAAGGTTGACACTCTAAGGGTAGAGACTTAGTTGCGGTACTGTATTATTAATAATCCTATGTACTCATCTCAAGGCATATATAAGTTATTGATTAGTTTCTTGTTATAGTATTAACATTCTCAACCAAAATGTTAATGTAGAAGTTATTTAAAACAACGTTATGTGCACTGTACTTTCATTTTTTAAAGCCTTTTGACTCCATAGAGCATTACATATCTGCCTGATTATTATTTTTTGTACTGAGGAGGTTGCTTTAATTGCAGGCCTGTTTGCATCTGCCTCTTTGTTCAGACAGGAGGAGAAATTAATAATAAGAACGAGCAAAAATGCTGCTTTTCTCCACTAGAATGTAAAGTTGTAATGAAGGTTTCAGTAGCTGTGCTTCCTCTGCTTCGGATTCATCGCATGGGCTGTTTTACACTGTTGGGAATTTTTTTATATACTTGAACTCTTTCGTACAAGGGAAATATCCACAATAAATGACAACAAAATAAAAGTTGCCAAAAGGCTTTTTATTGTCACTTGATGAAGGCTTTTAAAGTGTTGCTATTTAAATGCAAATGTCCTGTTGATAATAAAACCTTTTACTTCAAAGATTTCTACCTTGATTATGAAAATTTGAATAAAAAGTTATATATTTGAAAAATAAATGGTCTTTTTTTTATTATTAATTTTTTTAACGTCTTCTAGTTTAGAAGCTACGGGTGCAAATGCGCAGCACACACATGACGCAAACGCAAAAATGCAAACACAAAAAACAAATGCAAACACAAATAACACCAGGAACGGTTTACTCACCTACCAAAACCTTCAGGGTTTATTTATTACACATAATAAGGCCGTAGTGGAGAAACAAATATGTTTGCATCATTGGAGCATGTTCATGTAATATAAAAGGGTTTGACTATAAATGAAATTAGCTTAAAACATACTATTTAATATGAAATATTTACATTTCAGTTTGCTTGAAATCTCATAAAGCACATAATTTGTTCTGTATTTATTAGCTGACATGCTTTTATAATAGTAAATGTGTAAAAATGGCTGACATTTCTCTTGTTTTTAGCTCAGTCTGTGAATAGAAATTTGATTAAGTTGGTCTAATGGACAGTTTTGTGATGTGTACAGTTATTTAGCCTCACTTCTGAGATTTTTGCAAGTCGTTAGTCTGTGTTCATTTGTCTAATTTTGGATGTAAAGAGTCTCTGGGATATAAATTACTGTACATGATTAAACTTTATAAGACCAGGGGGGTTGGCCCCTTAGATTAAGTAATTTCTAATCTTTCCTAATTTAAATTAACAGGACAGTTCCAAGAATAATAAATACAAAGTATAACAAACACGTTTATTGTCGTGTAATATTTAGAGTGTTTAATGATATTTCTTAGCAGAAACACTGAAGCTGTGAAGATTGGATGAGAATGAAACATTACAGTGTTCATCAATCTTTTATCCATTCTTTAATCAATAATTGATGCCGTTAGGTGTGAGCAGCCTTCTGTCACTCAGCTCAGAGGAGTCTGGTCTTGAGTGAAACGTGAAGCTGGGTAACGTCTTGTTGGTGACGATGACAACACAGATCCAGAGAAGCCCAAGTGGTGATGTCATCAGCAGCAGATGAAGAACACAATGATTATTTTATTCAGTTGGTGCATGGGATTCTGCTGCTATTTAATTTCAATGTTCAATTCGATTGATAGAACAACTTTCTCATATTAAAAGGTGTAAGAAACATGACCCGTGCTTGCAAAATAAGTCAGAATGAGCCCTGGCTGCAATGAAAATATTGATTGTGCGGTACCCACCACAGCGCTTCAATGGGGGGTACCGCAGGGATCCATCCTCGGTCCCCTTCTCTTTTCGTTACACCTGCTGCCACTAGGTGCTATTTTCCGCAAACACAAAATAGCCTTTCATTTCTACGCCGATGATTGTCAAATTTATTTCCCCCTGAGGCACAGAGGCTCACGCTCTATTCAACCCCTTCTTGACTGCCTGGCCGACATCCATGATTGGATGGCTTCAAACTTAAGTTTCAATGAGAATAAGTCTGAAGTCATGTTGTTCCATCCCAACGGCTCATTCACGAACCACGACACTGACCTCTCTAGCCCCGCTAGAGAAACAAAGGGTCACTAATCTGGGGGTGATAATGGACCCTTCCCTGAAACTTAACAGTCACGTAAACGTGATTGTTAAATCCTGCTTTTTTCAGCTGAGGCAGCTGTCTATGCTGAAGCCCATACTATCCAAAAAGAACCTGGAGACAGTAATCCATGCTTTCATCACATCAAGTGTTGCGAATTCAAAAGGTTGAAGGAAGCTCTGAAACGAATGTGCAAATTTTATGTAGGTTTATTGTACATATAAGAATAAACCTTACAGCAGACAACAGACCTGACTCCAGCACAAGTCCACACACACTCTTCAAAGGCAGGGCCACGGTTATAAAAACCCCGGATGTCGTCACCGCCTCCTTGGACCCTGGGACCTCCTTGGACTGCTTCAGGACCGCCCTAGAACCACCTACACTACCACGTGACCCTCCTTTCTGTCAACAATCTATCAGCTTCAATGTAAACATCAAATGTTATGTCTGTGTATGTGCAGGCGTGTAATTGTTCCCTAGTGAAAACAAAGCCCGAGAGAAAAACGTTCTGCCTAGTGTCACATTTCACATTATAAGGCAGAATTAAGTGAATACAAATAATGGAGCATAGTGGGTGTAATGTAATACTGATAGAAATATATTTCAATTCCCCTTTTGACATGACAAACATCATGTCAACAAAATCCTATATGTTCTATGTGAGAATGCAATTAAAAACTTGATACACATTGGAAATCTCTAACATTCCCTCCCACAGCAATATTACATCTAAGTTACCCACCCAGAATATAAAACCCTCATATAAAATAAGCAATAATATAAATGGTAATAAAAACTAAACAGAAAATATACGGTAACCGTCAGAGCTTATATGCTGGAAACGCAATAGAAAACTAACAATTTAAAAAATAAATGTAACAAAAAGCAAAGAAATCAACCAAAAACAAAGAATGAAAATAAAATAAACAAAACAACAATGTAACAAGAAATAAACAAAAAAGTAATAAAGAATAAACAAAAACAAACAAAAATAAACAAAAATAAATGTAAAAATGAAACCATAAAACAAATAAAAATAAAAACAAAACAATAAAATGAAGCGGGCTGTCCCTCCTATCAAATATCACGCCTCAACAGGGTATATGCAGGAATAATGAAGTTAAATTCAATACCTTAAAAGGCGTTCAATAAAAAACAACTGGACTTTAACTTGACTTTATAAATCCAATACTTCTCAAAAACCCTTAAATTACCCAAAATTGAATTATCAACTCTTAACAAACTTCAAAACATTGCATATACTCTGCTCCATTTCAGGTATGTGTTAACCTTAGCAAAGAATGTGAACTATGCTTTAGCCAAGTCAGGCTATCTCATCTTCATCATCATAGACACCTGTGAGGAGAAAAACCCTACACTACTCTGTTGACTAGTCTGATATCTGAGAAAAGCTCAACTGCTCTTATTCAGAGATGTCTGTGATAAGGGCTAAGACCACATTCAGAAAATTAAACACTTAATCTATGATTAATCTAATCAGAACAGAAAACACAAAAATCCTTCCATAACCTGTCAAATTCAAATATCTTATTCACATCCATTTCCTATATATATATATATATTATTATTCTCTGTACCAGAATGTTTTACCACAAACATTTCCTATCAGTAAAATTCACAGCTAGGCTTACTCTGATACTTCTTAACAAGGTGCAGCTAAAATGTATCCTCTAAAACATTTCTAATTATCGTTCAAATCTAAGAATTAAAATTGATAAAACTAAATTATATCTATAGGAAAATAGTGAAAACCCTGTACACCTTTCTCAAAAATCTATCAACACACAACTATTGTACTCACATTCACCAAGCACAAACATATATATAGTCACATTAATCTGTCTGTAACATTCACATTCTGTCTGACTCATCCATCTCAACAACCTTCAATCCTTTCTGGACCTCCTGGATCAAACTCACAGTCATTCTTCACAGGTGTAAGAATAACCATATGTATCCTTTCAACATATGGTGTAAACAACAATTGAGAGGTTTCAACAAATAATGAGAAAGCCTTGGCATATATTAGTGATTAGTTGGTTAGTTTGTTAGTTAATGTGATTAGTTCTGCTCTGCTGCATGTTCCACCTGTTAACCTGTAAGATAAATAAATAAAAATGGTGCAGGGAAATAGATTTTCCCTTCATTGGTTACACTGCAACATTAAGCATTCATTCAGCATTAATTAATCTGCTGAAAAGGGGAGGAATGTAAACCCAGTTATGGTAAGGTTCCTCTGTTTGTCCATCACAGCTGTGGAAACATTGTAAAGTGCATTTCCCCTTTTCAAATATAAATTATTCACAATTTTATCTTACACGTTCTGTCACAGGGCTGACAGATCATCAGCAGTCCAGATTTGAC
>JBBPBX010074972.1:0-17454 GCA_038048925.1 Garcialebias charrua
TTTAGCTGAAGCATTGGCATCTGTAGCTTGTGCATCAGAAATTTCTGATGAACATTCCTGGACATCCAAGTTAGTCTGTTCTATAGAAAGACCAGAAATGGAATACTTTCTGGCATCTAATGAATCTCTAAGGTTCATAAGATGCCACATTAAATCAATTGGGCAGGTGTTGAACACAACAACAGATGTGCCGCATTTTGATGGCAACCCTTCTGAATTGCGTATTCCACAATCCACAAGTACAAAGTACTTTTCATGTGGAAAAATTAGAGTAGGTGCACCATCAACAGTGAGGATGCACATTGCATATTGTGAGAAGTATCTGTTTAAGTCTTCAGACAATTGCTTCTCCGTGTCCAAATCAAATGTGCCATAAGCAACGTCTCCATTGAACACTTTCCACTTTCGACCAAAAACACTCTGCTGTTCCATCAATTTAAACAACTTTTGTGTTGGGCCTCTGTACGATCTTTGAGTTTTGGAATAGTTTGCCAACTTACGACTTTCCACAGCCACTTCATCAAAATCTGATGACTTCCAGGTACAAATAGGAGAAATGTTGTGTTTTAGACCTGCTACAATGCAAGCTGACATTAACGTAACAAAATCAGATCGATTCTCAGACACAACTGTCCCTGGAATAATAGCGTGTGAAAGGCGTGGAAGGCTTTCTGAACACATGCAAGAAATGGAGTCAACAGACTGACCTGTGGATGATGTTTGTGCATCTTGGAAATCACCCGTCTTGGACGGACGGACGGACGCTACCACAGCACAGTCAACCGTCTCCCGAGAAGAGGTAGGAGGCAGGACATCACAGTCAAGCATCTGGTTCAGTGTTGGTATGACCTAAAAAAACAAACAAAAAAAGCATTTGACAAAATTCATTCAGTTTATTTTATACAAATATTTTAAAGAATTGATCCAACGTCAAATATTTTCGGTAAAACACTTAAAGTTTCATATTAGACATTTAACCTTATATAAAGCCCTTATGGCTCAAGATGGCTGTTGCATGCGGACGTTCCGAGGAGTGCTTTGCTTCGTGGAAGTCATAAATTTATCAAATAATTTCATTTTCAGGCTTAACAGATTATTGTCTTACCTTTTGTTGCTTGTGGGGGAGGCGGTTTTCTGTCGTCGGCTCTACTGACTGCTGGAGTGGCGGGGCCCGGTTGTCTGGGTGTCGGGTCTGCGGGTGGTGGCTGCTGTGTGGCGGCTCCTTTGGGGGAGATGGTGTTCTGGTGGCTGAGCGTCGACGTTTGGCTGTCGGGCTGCGGGATTTGGTCGTCTGGTCTGTGGGCGGTGGCTGCTGGGTAGTGACTGCCGTGGAAGGGCTGGTGGGCCTCGTGGCTGGGTGTTGGCCGAAGGCCATTGAGCCACGAGGCTGCTGTTGCTGGGACGAGGTGCGGCGGTGACGGGGACTGTTGTACAAGCGGTCTGTCGTTTTTGGGACTGTTCTGCTGGGAATGTGGGTTTCCGGTTTGTTGTTGTTGGGTCGGTGTTCCTGCTGGGGGTCGGTATTCTAATTGATAATATAATGGAAATGATAAATGGGAATGAAAAAAAATCACAATTACAGAGTTATTCACTGATAGAATCCTGGAGTTAACTAGTAAAAAGTAGAAACAAACGTTTTTTTGTGTAGTGACTACAGGCAAAAAAAAAACTGAAAAGAATAAATGTTTACATTAATAAACATATAACATCTTACACATGAAATCGAGAAAATGTCTAATGTACAAATACACTGAATCATGACGTACGTCGAATCTGAATTTAAAATATACAATGTTGAAGAGGTGGTGGATAAAACATTTTTCCAATTGTAAAGGATAATACATATTATAATGAAAAACAGTGCAATGACATCAATATGACAAATTGAGGTCTCTCTATTGTTCATTTAAATTGTAGAAGTATAAATGCAAATATATCCAAGATATCAGATTACTTACAAAAAAAAAATTGTAATAATAGCAGTGTCTGAAACATGGCTAAATGATGAAAATATGAATAATGCTTATATTGAAGGGTATGAATTCAATCACATGAATAAAAATTTTAAAAAGGTGGAAGAGTGGCTATATTTATCAACAGTAAAATAAAATGTCAATTGGTGAAATGTTGATAGAAATATTTTAAAGGACTGATACAACGTAAAATATTTTCTGTCAAATACAGTTTCCTATTATACATAAATACAAAGTTTCCTATTAGACATTTAACCTTTATATATAAAGCACTTATGAGTCAAGATGGCTGCTGCGTGTGGACGTTCAGAGGAACGCTCCGCTTCGTGGGAGTCATACATTTATCAAACAATTTCATTTTCAAACTAATGTAACTGATTATTGTCTTACCTTTCGTTGCGTGTGGGAAGGAAGGTTTTGTGTTTTCGGGTCTACGGACTGCTGGAGCTGCGAGACCCGGTTTTCTGGGTGTCGGGTCTGTGGGTGGTGGCTGCTGGATGGAGGCTGCCTTGAGGGAGATGGTGGACTGGTGGCTGGGCGTCGGCGTTTGGCTGTTGCGCCATGGGATTTGGTCGTCTGCGGCGTCTGGTCTGTGGACGGTGGCTGCTGGGTGGTGGCTGACGTGGAGGGGCTGGTGGGCGTCGTGGCTGGGTGTCTGCTTTCGGCCATTGAGCCACGGGGCTGCTGTTGTTGGGACGAGGTACGACGGTTTCGAGGACTGCTGTGTAGGCGGTCTGTCGTTTTTGGGCTTGTTTTGCTGGGGACGTGAGTTTCCGGTTGGCTGTAGTTAGGTCCGCGTTCCTGCAGGGGGCCGGTAATATAATTGATAACATAATGGAAATGATAATAGAAATAATAAATATGAATAAGAAAAACATCGTAATAAGTTGTGTATGTCGATCACCAGAATCAAATACATAATTTTTCACTGATTGATAATAAACCCTGATGCATGCTCAATTACCCAGGTAGAACAATCTAAAAAAGCTAAGTCTGGTCCTTTGGACATTAAAAAAATAAAACTAAACAAAGCAAAAAAAATGAAGAAACATTTCGTCTTTCGTCCGAAAGACTTCCTCAGTCTGAGTTGCTGTATTCAGCTCAGTCTAGTTTCCATGATACAAGACTGATCACAGCCCTCCTGACACTGAAGTTTGTGCCGGGGGACTGGATTTTAGGGAAGAACTAGTCGAGAGAACCAGACTTAGCTTTTTAGACAATAAAAATAATACATATGAATGGAAAAAAAAATAAGAAGTTGTGTATATCGATCACCAGGATCAAATACAGAATTATTCACTGATAGAATCCTGGAGTTACTAGTAAAGAGTATAAATTAAAAACTTTTTTGTGTGTGGCGACTTCAATATTGATCTGAGGAATAAGACTGATTAAAATAACATCAGTACATTCCTAAATTCAATTTATATCTATCTATGGATATCTAGTCCAACAAGAATTACAAATCATAGTGTTAAAATAATTAACAATATTTTCACAAATGATGGTGATGTGATAAATGGAATTTTAATAACTGACCTAAGTGGTCATTTACCAGTTTTTACAATTTATAATAAAGATTATAGTATTACACAAACAATTATATAAGAAAGAAAAAAATTAGAAACACATCCAAAAAAGCCTTAGATAAATTAAAAGTTGACTTAAATAACCCAAATTGGGTAGATGCGTATGTTGATGATGTGAACAACTCATATTATGAATTTATACAAACCCCTTGGCTGGAAGGAACCTTGGACGGACGAACGGACTCAACTTCAGCACAGTCAGACCTCTCCCAAGGAAGGGGAGAAGGAAGGAAATCAGAAAGAAGCACCCGTTTCTGTGTTAGCATAGTGTTAAAAAATAAAATAAGTCAAAAGTTATTCAGTTTATTTCATACAAATATATTAAACAATTGATACAAGTTTGTTGTAAAACACAAAGTTTCGTATTTGTTAGACGTTTAACCTTAATATACAAAGCACTTACTGGTACATTCTTCTTACGTGGCAAAAAATCCACACCTGTAGCAGAACTTGCAGAAGGTGTGACTGAAACCTAAAAAACAAAATATCAGATAAATAAAATAGTCATATTTCCTAAGAAGGATAAAGTGAATTATGCTCAAACAAACCTGCTGTCTCACACGCCTGGTCTTTAAAACAGCTGGTTTCTGGGGATGTTCCACAAGCTTTATCTGCAACACCACAAACAACATTTGAGATCTGTGTTATTTATAAAACAAAATACTGTGACTATGTTATTACTAGTTACAATTTACAGCCAATTACATCGTTGCCTGTGGGAACATGCTGAAAAGCCGATGGAGAAACTTGTTCCATGGCAAGCAACATTGCAGGTGAGAAACGGACAGGATTCAGGGGGATGTAACACTCTTTCAACGTGACAAGAGTTCCCTCCATCTGTTACACAAACATTTAAATTAGTACAATATCAGCAACATTGATAATTATATTATAAAGATCTGGAAGTCTCACGGACCTGACGGTGAACCACTACTTTGTTGAGAGAATCAGAGGATGAGTCAGATTCCCCAGAGTGGTTTCTCTGTAAAAATAGAGTGCACACAAGACATGTCGGATGATTAGCCACAGTTACATAAACTAACACATTTCTTCCACTGAACACATTTCTTCCACTGAAATCAGACACAAAAGACTCATACCTTCCTGCCGGATCTCACAAACGTCCATTCAGAAGAGGGTGGAGGTGGAGCGCGTTCCACTCCCTTCAGAACCAAACGGGGCACAAATCTCGGTGTATAGGGACGAGCAGGAGGACTCTCAACAAGCACCTTAGACTCTGGCTGGTTCAAGACAGTATTAGCAGCATCTCTCAACAACTGACGGAGTTTCAACATGCCGTCAGAATCACTAAGGTGGATCTGTACACAAACAGTAAGCAAACGGGTAACATAAACATTACATATAAATGTCAAATTGCACCTTATTATGTTTAAAATGAGGATGAACTTACTCCATCTTTCGTCCAGAAACGTAAACAAGAAAAAGGAAGCTGGTCAGCAACGGAATAACAAGGCATTCCTAAAAACAAAAACACAATGATAAAATAATAAATCTTATAAACTTCATGTGGAACCACAGATAACATGAGACCTGTCATACATTTATCAAACAGAAATATCTAGAGAATTATTTTAATACGCACCAAATTCTCGTGCTATACGATGAAATTCTTGCTGAAAGTGCTCTTGTATGTCCCTCGGTACAGTCAGGCAGGGCACAAATCCAGTACAGAAGATCTAAGAAGAAAATAACCTATTTAGACAATTGTTTATATTAGTGGTTCTCACTTCTGTTCCTCATAAACTGTAGCCCAACATGTTTTACATGTACATGCGTTTCACAAAACCTGATTTAAACTATCTCTTTTGCATGCTTACAAAATACCTAAAACCCAAAGGGCATTACTCCCAGAACACTAGAATTGAGAAAGTGCTTTGTATCAATCACTCATCTTGAAAACACTGCTCACCTTAGACTTAGGCCATCGACTACAAACCGCCTTCAGATACTCTCTAAAGTCACGGCCTGCCGCTTCGGGACCCTTGCTGGTTGTAAGGTTGTTTGACGAAGCCATGACACAAACAGCGTCCGGCTCCCAAGATACGTTAGCGTTCAGTACCTCTTGGCGCAGTACAGCTGCACAGGCACCAGGGGTACACATCACTCCAAATGTTAGATTGTCATCTGACAATGTAACAATACGATCCGCAAAAGATCGCAAATGCGAATCTCCAATCACAAGAACAGACTGAAACAGAAAAGAAGTAAGATAAGAACACACTATGTCTCAATCTTACACTTGGAAACATTAGTGATTTCACATACTTGTGCTGTAGGGTGTTCATCAAGAATGACAAACTTGTGGAATTTATGGGTAAATTCACTCACTGACCAATCTGTTCTCACTTGCCGAGAACCAGAACCAAGCTCTTTTGAAGAACAAGTAAAAAATACAAACAAAACATTAGTTAAAAAAAACCCTGAATATGCTAAATATTTAAGATGATATCAAAATATACCATTGATTTTTTTTAAATGGACTAAAATAAACACTTACGTGCAACAAAGCGAGGGGAGACTTCACGTTTGCCTACGTGCCCACCCACCAAATTCGGCGGACTATGTCCAGATTTGGATGGACGCTTAGATTTGAGCTTAGGCATCTGGATTTTAACACACACACACACACACACACACACACACACACACACACACACACACACACACACACATAAACAGTTAGCTGGATGCATTATTACATGTTCTGAAAGTTATACTTTATTTAAAGGCCACATATTTTGTTGTAGATTTCATTTATAAGTATGCTCAACTGATCTTAAACTAGTGCTGGACGATAATTCAATAACGATAAATATCGCGATATACTTTTATTCAATAACGATGATATGAAGTTTAAGCATATTTTCGATATTTCGATAGGATTTTACAACGTTTTTCTGTTTCTGTTCGGGTTGGAGCGGCTGCTTCAACAACCCGCCCGGACAGAAAAAGCTGTGACACAAAACGTGCGTGGTGACGTCGTTGTTACGCAGCGCTCACTCCAGCAGCAGGCGTTAGCGGTAGCAGGCTAAAAGCTAAGCTAGTCTCCAAAGCGCGTTAAGTTTTCGCTTCAAAACGAGTCAAACGAGTGCTCATGACCGTCAGAATGTGACTGAACAAAGTTTCACAAGCGAAGAGAAAGAGACGACATCACTGATGAGAGGAAAGACTAATTCGTAGGTGCGGACGTAGTTCGGTTTTGTTAAACTGCAGGTCTCATCTGCAGCGAGTCCTCGGTTTGTTTATTTTTCAAAACGTGACAAAGTCGTTCTAACTAGCGGTGGAAACATCTAACTTGTTTAATCTGAAGAGTTTCCACTCGATAGAATATGATGAGAGTCAGAAGATGAAGAACAATAAAGTTTGAGCCAACGTGTCCCTGAAACTACAACGTAAACAAACAGCCCCAGCAGCGCTGCATGTTTTTTTATTCAAAATAAAACAAATTCATCAGAAAAAGAAAAAACACTGAATGAAAATGTGCAGAAAGACGAAAATAGTGTTTTAATATCTGCCCCTTGTTTAAAAAATACAAAATAACTACAAACAAACAACAACCTTCACTTCACCTGCACCACACCTTCCCAACAACTTTGATTTAATCATATTTTAAAACATATAAATAGTTTTAGAAGATATCAAGTCAACACAATCCTGTTTCCTGATTTACAACTCAGCTCCTTCAAACTAGTCCTAAATGGAGGTTTTACAAACATTTACATTCCCTTCAGGGTTTAATAACTTTAAACAAATTTTAATTGAATATTTGGGGGGTAATTTTTTTTTCAGTTTTATACATGACTTGTAAAATACTATGTTCAACCAAATCATAAAATTTTAATAATTTAAACTGATGAAATATTTGTTGGGTGACCATAGCACTTCCTACTAATAATTCTTGTAGCTCTTTAAAAACAAAAAAAAAAAACAGGGTTTGTAATAGTTTTACATGCTTTTCCCCAAACTTCAATACAACAGATTAAATATGGAACAATCATTACATTATTCAATATATTCAAAACTTTGTCATTCAAAAACTATTTTACTTTATACAGTAATGCAATTGATTTTGTTATTTTTATTCTTTAAGTAATTTCCATGAGATTTCTATGTCAGCTTATTCTTTAAGTAATTTCCATGAGATTTCTATGTCAGCTTCTTATAAATAACAACACCCAAAAGTTTTATTTAATTAACTATGAATTTCAATGCTGTAAATTTTAAAGATGTTTAAAGTTAAAACTATTAATATTGACACAGTTGAGAATTTTATGGCAAGAAAGTTCATGCTCAATAATCCACGTACCAAATCCAATAATTTTCAGTCGGGTCATCTGGAAAGTTTCTTTTTATAGAAATTGGATGGAGGATGGAGGGTGAAACGTTTCTATAAAAAAGAAAGTGTCCAGATGACCCGACTGAGAATTATTGGGTTGAGAATTTTATGTTTATTTGATGGTGATTTCCATCTTTTTGGAGGCTAAATACAAATACAAGGAGAACATTAATTTATTTGTATAGTTTATAGTTTTTTTTAGGCTTTTATATTGTTTATATCGATATCGAATTATATCGATATCGACCGAAATTAAGAACTATATCGTGATAAAAATTTTGGCCATATCGTCCAGCCCTATCTTAAACTTAATTTTATTTAATTGTTTTGGGAAATTACAGTTAGTTTTTGTGGTGGTTTTTGTTGATCTATATTTTGCGCAAACTTTTTCAATTTAAATAACAAGGATCATTAAAAAAATACTCCAGTTTTATGATTTGGTGGATTACAATTTTTTTGTTATGTATAGAGTTCAAAAGAAGGGACATATATTAAAGATTTTGTTCTTATTTATGCTAAGTTGCATTTTTTGTTTTCATATACTGTAACATTTGAAATTTTTGCATTTGAATTTAAAATGAATACATTTATAAATTAATAATAAATAAAAGAATATATACTTGGAGACTAAATACTTTATTAAATAAAGTAATTTCAGTAAAATTACTTCTTGTTGTTTTAAAAAATTTATATAATACAGCAAGACAACATGTTAAGTTAATTTTGTCAAAGAAATAACTGATTTATTTTTTGGGTGTTATATCACGAAATTTATCATTATCAGAATGCTCTGAAATATCACAATATAATATTTTAGCCATATCGCCCACCCCTAGGTAGAGATATGCACTTAAAAGAAGAAGAATGAAAATCAGCCATAGTAAGACAGAGTACATGTGTGAATAAGAAATAGGCCGATGGAACAGTGAGGCTACAAGAATCAGAGGTTACAAAGGTGCAGGACTTCAAGTACTTGGGGTCCATTGCGAATGTGGGAAAGAAGGGAAAAAGAGAGTCCAGGCAGGATGGAGTGGATGAAGAAAAGTTTCAGGAGTGATTTATGACAAAAAGTTGTCAACAAAGGTCAAAGGAAAAGTTCACAAGACATTGGTTAGACTAGCTATCTTGTATAATCTAAAGACAGTGGCACTGACAAAAACACAAAAGAAAGAACTGGAAGTTGCAGAAATGAAGATGCTGAGGTTATCCTTAGGAATAACAAGGATGGATAAAAGACAAGGACGGTTAAGATTACGAATGAGATCGACAGAAGTACAGCACAGGTTGAACGACTGGGAGATAGTTAGAGAGAACAGAATACATATGTGTGAATAAGACTACAGGCGGAAATTAGTATTATTACTATAACCTGGCACAATGCATCTTTCCTGTTTTTGTAGGTCAATGTATTGTTGTGCACTGTCCCTGAGAAAAACAAATAAATCAAATCAGAGCCTGGTGGAACAGTGAGGCTACAAGGATCAGAGGTGACAAAGGTGCAAAACTTTATATACAGTACTTGGGGTCCACTGGGAATGTGGAAAAGAAGTGAAAAAGAAAGCCCAGGCAGGATGGCGTGGATGAAGAAAAGTTTCACGAGTGATTTGTGACAAAAAAGTGTCAACAACAGATCAAATGAAAAGATCACAAGACCATGGTGAGACCAGCTATGTTGTATGGTCTACTCTACACAGACAGTGGCACTGACAAAAACACAAGAATTGGAAGTTGCAGAAATGAAGATGCTTACGTTTTCCTTAAGAGTGACAAGGATAGATAAGAGACAAGAATAGATAAAATTAGGAATGAGATCATCAGAAGTACAGCACAAGTTGAACGACTGGGAGATAAAGTTAAGAGGGCCAGATAGAGGGGAAATGTGGTAAAGCGGTAAAGAAGAGAGTCCAGGCAGGATGGAGTGGATGGAGAAAATGAGTTTCAGGAGTGATTTCTGATTTGTGACAAAAAGGTGTCGGCAAAGGTCAAAGGAAAAGTTTACAAGACAGTGGTGAGATTAGCTATGTTATATGGTCTGGAGACAGAGACATGGACAGGATGGAGTGGATGGAGAAAAGTTTCAGGAGTGATTTCTGATTTGTGACAAAAAGGTGTCGGCAAAGGTCAAAGGAAAAGTTTACAAGACAGTGGTGAGATTAGCTATGTTATATGGTCTGGAGACAGAGACATGGACAAAAAGACAGGAGAAAGAACTGGAAGTGGCAGAAATGACAACGTTGAGGTTCTCCTTAGGAGTAACAAGGGTGGATAAGATAGGAATGAGATCATCAGAGGTACAGCACATGTTGAACAACTGGGAGATAAAGTTAGGGAGGCCAGACTGAGATGGTTTGGACATGTCCAGACGAGGGACAGTGGTTTGGAAATGTCCAGAGGAGAGACAGTGGGTACATTGGTAGAAGGATGTTAGAAATGCAGCTGCCAGGAAAAAGACAAAGAGGGAAGCCGAAGAGGAGATATACGGTATGCATGCAGTTAGAGAGGACATGAAGGTTGATGGAGTGAGGACAGAGGATGTACAGGACAGAGTGAGGTGGAGGAGGATGACTTCTTTGAAAAAAAAAAAAAGTATCTTTGAAAGTTTTTATTATCACAAAGTAAAACCAATATGTTGTTTTAACTGCAGTAAATATATTTAAGTATAAGTTGTCAGCTTAAAAGGAGCATTAAACCTAACAAAGGAATATCTGATAATTTTCAACTACCGGTAGTTAAAATACTGTCTAGTCAACCTTGTAATGAGTCAATATGAACAATATTTTAACTTTATGACACCATTTTCAAAACTTGGACCTGAGTGTTGAGACATTTAGAGACATCTTTTGTATATACAGTACGTCATTGAGCTGGGAGCACCCACAGCATCCATGAACACACCCACAAAGATTTCCAGCACAGAGATTCAGCCAGAAGGTAAAACACCACCCATGACCTTATAGAAAGACTATTGAAATATTTCTGAATTTCAACAAGTAATTCTTGCTGCAATCAGCTCAGTCTTATAAATAGCTAGCCTGGCCCTCGCCATTCCTGCACAGCTCCGCTCAATTCTCATTTCCCTTCACTGCACACGAAGCGAAGTGAAGGACAAGGGTCTGGTTTAAACCAGGCTAATAAATAGCACCTTCTATCTCATCACTTCACCACTTTGCAGAACTTGGCAAATATGGAATGATACCCCCACCTGCTGGACTCTTCATGTAACTTTACATAATCTATGACCTGTTTGACAGTGATCTGTAAGTTTTAATTTTATTTTCTTGTGCGGCATTGTTTTTTCCCTCCCTTGGTGGGCTTTTCTTTTTTTGGGTTGTTGTGCAATCTCTCACAGTGGATCAACCAGTTTGTTGATGACAACCAAAACCAGCTGCTCACATAATCAAGGAGGACCATCAGCCTAACGATAGATCATTAGTACCCTGATGGTTGTTTGTTATTCACAGAGAGCTAAGTGATACTAGCAATAACAGCATTGTAAGAGGGGGACAATTGAATACGGAGGCCTCCACCGCTGTTTAATAATGGACGGTTTCTTTTCACAAAGATGGCCTCCTTAACTCCTCTCTCAAACCATCGTTCCTCTCTTCTCTTCGAGAGAGTAAAGGAGGCCGCACCACTATACTATTGTATAAAACCCCACCTCCCCCACAAAAATCATTTTTTTAGACTAGATTATATTATATTGTTAATGTTGAAAAACTAGGGGTGCACTAAGCTACCTGTCTTAATTGCATATATGCCCATTGAAAATAGACACATTTAAATGCAAATTTAAATATATTTAAAATAACCATAGAGGGGTATTATTGCAATTCTATCATTGCTGTTCATTGTTCTTTAGTTTTAGCAGGTCGCTTTCGTAAATGAGCCCATGAGGTTCAAAAGATTTACCTGACTAAATAAAGGTTGAATGAAAATTGAGCATTACCATATGTTTCATGGAGTCACAATGTGACTGTAATTACTCTTCCTGGCCGCTATAGAGGCGCTGTTGACTCTTAAGGCCGCATTGACTACCGCTAATTCCGTTAGCTTGAAAACGAAGACGGTGAAAAATCAACTTTTGGGATTAGTTTTAGCCTGGATGTGACAATCGCTTAAACAAACGTTCTGTTAAGAAAATAATCGATGTGTTTAAAATGTTTAGAAAAGGTTCTGTGAACTTTTAGATATTAAATGCACCGGACTTTTTCCTTTTTTTCTATCTGGCTGACGTCACTACGTCGATGTGTCGGTTGTGTTGCATTTAGGGACGTGCGTGCAGTCGGACGTTTGTGTTCTCCCGAAGTCTAAACGCTCTAAAACCCCTTTAAATAACTCAAAAACACCGCGGTTAAACAGTTTCTGACGATATTTCATGCATAGAACGAACAAGTCAGACAATATGTCAGTATTGTGCTAACAAAACTGAAATTTGACGACCAGCACCGTGTGTCACGTGATCGCTTTGAATCGATCACAGCACATAAACAAACGCCATGAACGTAGCGTCACCTTATCACAAATTTAGATTCTTTTTCAACTCATAAGACGCTTAAATGCACCCCAACAATTCTGTAAACGTATCGTTTCACATCCGAACAGTTATACCAAGCTGCGCCCAGTAAAAATAGCTCAATAAATGTCGCCCACACGGACTTTTCCCGTATTTAGCAACACGTCAGAGCTAATGGACCGAGTCAGAACGTCGATCCGACAGCTTCAGACACTATTATTCCTGCTTAAAATGTAACGAAACTTTCAGCTTACCTCAATACGGCAAAATGAAAGAAAAGTAACGAGGCTATTTTTAAAAAGTAAGGAGTAGAAAGTACCAGTAATTGCGTGAAAATGTAAGAAGTAAAAGTATAAAGTAGGCCGAAAAATAATTACTTTACTAAAGTATAGATAACTAAAATTTGTACTTAAGTAAAGTAACGAAGTATTTATACTTCGTTACTTGACACCTCTGCAAACCATGTGTTTTTTTACAAAGCAAATATGCGTAAATACAAGCAAAAATACGTCGACCACAGACTTACCTCTCAACAAAGAACTTTCCAGATGATGTTGTGATTCTAAAAAGTAAATGAAACGATGATCAAACACTGTTCACTCCGTGGTTTTTTTAGCCAAAAAAACACTCTGAGCTCACAAAGCCTTCGACTCTACAATGACTCGTAAAACCGAAAACAGTTTCAAAATGCCCGCCCTCGATCTTATAAACCTCTCTCCACCAATGAATTTAAAAAAAAAAGTCACATGACTACAACCAACCAGTAGACATCAGTTCTTGGCAGACTATGGCTCTGACGTAGGGACACAACAGGAAATACCAAAATAAGACTTGTATTTAACAGGAAGTTGTGAAAAAAAACATTAAATACAGTAAATAAATGTGAAATACTTTAATCCTATGAATTAAACTTTGTCATTAAATGATGTATTAACTTTATTAACTTGTGCATAATAAAAAAATTAAAATCTATCTTATTAATAATTAAAAAAAGTAATATATTGTAATCTTTAACTTATCTTAACATAACATTTGAACATCAGTATTTACCAAAGGTGGAGAAAGTACTCAAACACTGTACTTAAGTATCAGTACAAATACACAGACAAAAATGTACTGAAAGTACCATATTAATGTTTCTATTTAAGTAAAAGTAAATAAGTATTTGATTTTAAAAATACTTAAAGTATTAAAGTAAAACTACTTATTGAATGTATTAACTAATGCAATGATCTACAATATCAAGTGTGCCTACTGTATATTTTCTGTAATACTTTAGTAGTGTTGTTCCAGTTTAATGAACAATGCTGCAGATAATACATGTTTTTATTGTATTTACTCTGTGACAGTTCACACTTGGACTTGTGATTCTGTTCAATAAGAATTTCAGTGATGACATGTAGAGTTAAATGACATTAAGCAAAATAAGAAAGAAGAATGATTATATCTTTGAAAGTTTTTATTATCACAAAGTAAAACCAATGTGTTGTTTTAACTGCAGTAAACACATTTAAGTATAAGTTGTCTTTAAGTATAAGTTGTCTGCCTGAAAAAAGGAGCATTAGACCTAGCAAAGGAACATCTGATCATTTCAACTCCAGTTTGTCATTAATTCTAGTTAAAATACTGTCTAGTCAACCTTGTAATGGGTCAATATGAAAAATATTTTAACTTCCTGACACCGTTTTCAAAACTTGGACCCAAGTGTTGAGACATTTGATGTCCCTGGTAAAGCTGCTGCCCCTGTCACTCAGAAGCAGAAGATGATGGCTGGATCATGAATGGATGGATAGATGGATGGATGGATGGATGATGACCCTAGTAAAACTGCTGCCCCGTGGAGGTACGTGCGTACCTCCGCGTACGTACGTGCGTATCTCCGTGGATGGACGTACGCAGGAGTATACTAGTGGCTTTATCGTATCGTTAACTTTACTAATGTATTTTTATCTTCCATTTTGTATCCTTTATGTATTTTATATTTCAATTTGTTGCTGATAATGTTTGCTCTGTATTCACTGTGTTGGTTTGTTGTGTCCTTGGGTGTCATGAAAGGCGCTTTTAAATAAAATGATTATTATTATTATTATTATTTATAGTTTCAGCTTAAGGTGTTTTGTAAAAGTGCCTGCAGACAAACACAGAAATATTGGGACAGGTGTAGTTTCTTTTTAAGTACTTATCTGAGATATACTAAAAAGAAGTTTATTTAAGTGTACTAAGAGTATACTAATTTTGTACTTTAAAATAAGCCTGTGTACTTGAAGTTTAGTTTTTATGAACTACATTAAATACTATTAAGAATAGTATAGTGAATTATACTTGACTTATACTCAAAAATATAAAAGAAGTCTAAGACTAAGTACAATAAGACTTATACATTAATTCAAAAGTTTATACTTGTACTTTTGTTTTTGCTACCCTTTACTTTTTTATGCTGCAAAGTACTGATACATTATTTTAATTCAAGAACAAATTAAGGTGACGTTCATTACAGTAATCAAGTCGCTCACATAGGCATGGATGGCCTTCTCCAGATCATTACGGCTAAGGAGTGACTTTACTTTAGAGAGCAGACGGAGCTGAAAGAAGCTGGTTTTGACAACAGAACTGATCTGTTTATCAAACTTTAGGTTGTAGTCGAGCTGCACTCTAAGATTTCTTACCACCTGGTTGAAGTGGGAGAGCGGAAAACCAGAACTGGAACTAGGAAAGATGTTGCTGGTGTCACTGGATGCACCAAATAAAATTCATTCGGTTTTATCAGTGTTTAGGTGGAGTAAGTTTTGAAAGAGCCAGTGCTTAATATCATTTAAGCAGTCAACAACAGTGTTTGAACAGAATGAGGGATTGAGAGTGACCGGCAGATAGATTTATAGATCGTCTGCATACAAATAAAAAGACAAATTATGACATGCAATGATTTTTCAACAAGATAATGCCAGACCACATTCTGCAGCAATCACAACATCATGGCTACGTAGGAGAAGGATCCAGGTATCTGAAATGGCCAGCCTGCAGTCCAGATCTTTCACCTATAGCAGGGATGTCAAACTCATTTTCACCTAGGGCTACATCAGCATAACGGCTGTCCTTGAAGAGGTAGATGTAACTTATAAAATGTAACTAACTGTAATCAAATGTAATGTAAAATAAATGTAACTACCGTACTCCTTAATGTTAAATAACTCATTTATTATAACCTATTCAACTGACAATTACAATTGCATAGAAAACATGTTTGCTTGTTGCTCTAACATAAATCATTTTACATTTTGTCAGCTTATGAAAACCCACATAACTCCATTAATTAAGGATCAAACTGTCCAAGTTAAAAAAAAAACAACAACACTGAGCTGCAAAGAACATGTATGACACATGTAGCATTTTACAAAAAAAAGGCTACACGCAGTCTTGCATCCAACTAATGGTTTGATGACAACAATTTGTGTGCATACACACATAAGACCTGCAAACATTAAATAATTACTGCAACAGCTACACATAAATAATATGTAATCAACTACAACAGGGGTGCTCACACTTTTTCTGCATGTAAGCTACTTATAAAACAACCAAGTCAAGAAGATCTACCAATACAAAAATGCAAAACATATAATTATTCTCAAATGTATTAAGGATTATTTTTATGTACAATGTATGTTGATATAATAAATCAGGGGTCACCAACGTGGTGCCTGCAGGCACCTGGTTGCCCGCAGGGACCACATGAGGTGCCCGGGGGTGGTGACAACAAAACACAACAAGGAGCAACACTTCATCAACTAACATGTTAGCTTCAATGCTAACTAGCACCCTGGTGGCTCACAACAAACAGAAGAAAGCAATCTGCCTGTTCAAAGCTGCTTTGTTTCTCATGAGGCATTTTTCAGGTTGTGGAACTCTTGAAAGAAGCAATGATGAAATACTGTACGTGAAAAATAATTGATTGAAAAGAGTAAAAAATGTGATGATTAGTTAAAATGGTTTTATATATACAGCACTTTGTTGCAGCTGTAGCTGGGCTTTATAAATAAAGTATAATTCTAAAAAATGCTAAATAGCACCCTCTCACAGTTGAACAACCAGTTTGCTGATGACAGCCGAAACCAGCTGCTCACATGATGAAGGAGGACCATCAGCCTAACGATGGATTGTTAGCACCCTGATGGTTGTTTGCTATTCACAGAGGGCTGAGTGATACTAGCAATAACAATACTGTAAGAGGGGACAGTTGAACACAGAGGCCTCCACCTCTGTTTAATGATGGACGGTTTCTTTTCACAAAGATGGCCTCCTTTACACCTCTCTCAAACAATCGTTCATCTCTGTTGGGGGCCACAGTTGAGACCCTGGTGTTTGTTTTCTGGCTAGCAGGTGGAGCATTCTACAGGATAGTCTCAGGAGTGTTTGGGACGCCTCGTTTTACTGTCCACTGCATCGTCCTCGTTCTACTGTCCACTGCATAATCACAACTGTAAAAGAGAAACACAGGTTTAAATTAGACATTTCCTTATTCCAGTGTCCTAGATTTGTCTTTGCCTAGGTGTGGCTAATGACACACTGAAGTCACTTTCAGTTAATAATATATTTTAGTTGTAAGGTATTATTAAATTATATAAAGTCTAGCTTTAAAAAATATATTTTATAAAAACAGAGTTAAAGGATCAGTATGTAAGTCATTTTTTAAACATATTTCTTCACTCTGCCACTATTTTATAATAGATAGATGTTTGACAGGTAATCTCTGAAAAAAAACTATAATCCTCTGGCGTCTCCCGGTGGTAATACAAGCATTTATAAAAACCCACAGTGACCAGCCGTTAAACAGCAAATAAAAACAGAGTTTTGTTCATGTGGGTGGGGTGTCAGCTTCACACAGCTCATTCCCCGCTTGTCTCAGCCTGCAGCGCTGGGAGGAGGAAGAGCTAAGGAAGTGGAGTTGCAGGTCAGCCAGAGAGCAAGGGGGAGGGAGCAGAAGGCTTTCCCTGTTCAAAAATTTTCCAAGTGTTTTGGTCATAC